>KV908591.1:80000-152500 GCA_002005505.1 Botryococcus braunii | reverse complement strand
GTCTTACAAGAAGCATATATATCTAAGGGGAAGTATGTCAACCATGATCTGTTTGAACCCATATGTACATGTATGCACACCAATAAACCGAGATTTGTGTACCACACAATCTTAAGTACAGCACAGCCTCAAGTACGACAGCCATCTCACAAAACACTCGAACAACTGTGAAACAGTGGCTCACCACCAATGTTCAACGTGCGCTTTTGGGTCTCACGGCAAATGGAAGATCAAAATTGACGGCATCACACCAGCCTACTACCAACGTTACTAACGCATGGTGGTCAGAGCGATGGATCCTGCGTTGCTCCTTTTTGCAGCACGATCCCTCGCCCTGAAAACTTGTATTAATGATGCGCGTGCTAACCTGAAGGCTCCTCGATCTTGCCAATACTTAACAATCGTTCTGGATCGACTCCTTGTTTTTTCAGATGCTGGAATCCGCGTGCGAACTTCCCCGACTTTGGGGAACGGGGCTTCTCACCACAGATGCTTTCATTACTCATGCCACGGTGGGAAGAACGCGGCATTGACTCGAAACGGATTGGTACTGACTTAAAAAAACGGATTAAATTGCAACTCACGTGACTGACGTGACTCAGTCACTGACCGTTGGTAGCCCTAGACATGACAGGCATCAATCGTTTGCAAGGACATGTTGTGCGCCAGATGTACCACTTGGAAGCACAACCTCAAAAAAAAACTCAAAACCTTGCTTCTTGCCTAGCTGGCTACCTAAACATACTAGCCGATACAGACGCCCGCCCCCCCTTCTTCCGACCACACTCCTTCCTCTGCAAGTGCTCAAGCCGATGCAGCATATATGCATGTACAGCATATAGGGTAAATACCGCGTCAGGACCGTGCCCTGCTCCCAGGACATGCGGCGGGCGGTTCTCAGGTATACGTCAACCCAGCTCCCAATCTGACACACGTCAATTTTATGTCATACCAGCTTCCCTGACCCCTTCCAGGTGTTGTTCAACAGCCCTTCATTTTTCAATATCCGTGTCCCTTTCTGGCTTTGAAGGCAGGACAAATTCGCTCTCCTTTATCTATGCAACCTTCTGATATGGCGTGACGGAGAGCCCTAGCAGGCTACTGGAAGAAACGTGGGGTGTTTGCCACGACGTGAGGCCGCATTGAAATCCCCACTAGCGGCGCAAATTTAAGGGTAGGACCTCTTTGCTGTACAGGAAAGCCCGCGGGCCAAGGGGGCTGATTATCAAATCTTAAACGTTTCCTAACAGAGCCCTGCGTGGCCTATACGTGGGGTGCTAGCTATCAGCCCACGCCGCGAGTGCTGTCCGCGGAGGCGGAGGCGGAGGCGGAGGAGGCGGGAATGTGCCACGTGGACCATGCCTGCTCAAAAGGCGTTCATCTCATCTAGAAGCCGACCAATCGCGGCCATCACATCACACGAGAGGCACGTGCATGCGTCTTCCAGCAGCACAGAAACCTGATGATATATGCCTGCCCGTAGTCAAACTCGCACAGAGCGCATGCCACACACTTGTGTAAAGCCCCGACCCGAACAGGGCTAACCAGCAAACCCATTTACAAACTCCTCGCCGTGGTGTATACACCGTACATACCTACATTCCTTGAAGTTAAGATGTGTTTCACTTTCGCAAGTCTAAACAGCCCACCGCTGCAGGTGCGGTAGCCACCGTATTGGTCATTGCTGGTATTGGTCCTGGCTTAGCTTTATAGACGAGCCGAGACTTCTAACAAACCCACCTGGCCCAGCCACGTCTGTTCGGAGATTTCCCCCCCAAAAGCCACCCCATGAATGGAAAACCCCGTGGACGCTTCGAAGGCTTTGAACTCGTGTCTGCATCCTGTGACACCGAGTACCCAGGGCATTGGCCGGAACCCTTTAACCACTCTAAACCCACTGCCCGCATGAACTATCCGGCATGCAGAGGAAACGCAGATACACAACATATAGTGGTGCAAAGGAGCGAGCAACCCGTCTCTACCATCAGAGTATGGAAGCGCCAGGGGCGCAAGCAACGCACACTGGCCCTCAAATTAGTTCTAGAGCCACAAAAGCGAGTGCGCCATTCATAGATCTCCACATGGAGGCCACGTGAAGTAGACGCCTCCACAACACAACCCCTCCAAAATGCAACAACTCAAGTCGATGACAGGCCGGGCACATCCTCTCCCCATTGCAACACAGGCTGGAAGTGCTGCTCTTCAATACGATCAAATAAGCAGAAGCGGATAAAGAGGATAAACCACCACCAGCAGCAGCAGCAGCGGGTGGTCAATATATCATCATCAGAAGAAGTAGAGAGATTATATCTTAGACCTTTACCACGTTCCACGTGGCCACCCAGCCCGATGCGGGTACATTGAAGCCTGCTTGCCCTGTTGCGTGGTCCGCCGCTGATAAGCACTTCATGAGCCCATCTTCCGCTGGCACTTCATCAGCGCGTGCACGCACGTGCGTTTGCCGGAGAGGATGCGTCCGGAGCCGAGATTTTGAGGGAGACAGCCGCCAAAGATACACCGCAGATGGGCACGTGCGAGGTCCACGTGGGGACTTGCATCGTCATCTCCACGCTTGAAAGGGGTCCCAAGCCTTTGAGTGTCCCCGGATCTATAACTTCCCACCGAGCCTGTCACAACGCCACGCCAACCAAGCAACGTGTAACTTTTAAAGGCAATTGTAGTGATAAATAAACCCGAACTCACTTCTTCAAACCCGAATAATGGCAAGCTGTACTTGACTGGCCCCCTGAACATTTCTAAACCTCCAGACAACACCACAAGCAGTTTATGAACGCGTGATAGCATCTTGTGTGTTCCAAGCAACCCGCCTACCGGCCCGGTTTTTACAACAACAATTTTTTGAAACACGGTATAAAGGTTCACAAAAATTCCTGGTTGGGCCAGCCAGATTCACAAGGCTGTTGCGACATGGCTGAAAATAGGGGAAAGTTCACGGGCGTGCTGTTCTTTTAACAATGCGCCTTGCACTTGAAAACGGGGTGCTCTGAGCAACATGAGATCCGAGATGGGGTCATTGACGATCTACTCGCAGATAGCGACAGGGCGAGCGAGAGTTTCAGGCCAAGCTGGGACGTGTGGGGGCCCACATGGGGCACGTGCACTACCGACTTACTTTCAGTCTCCCCAGTGCAAGCGGGTTGCCTCCCGGACGCCTTTTGCCTTGTCCACGGCTTTGTCTTTCACGCCTCCTGTGCGCCAGGCCGAACGGTCAGACCTTTTGGCGGAGGCAGAGAAGCATAAGTGCAAATTTAGAAGGGATATGAAGGCATGCCCGGGAGGGAGGGCGGCCAGAGGTAGCTGGACAAGACTTGCTAGAGACACTTGCTAGTGTAACAAACACAAGAGTGGCCACCAAAACACGAAGCAGGACACAGGACACCGCTGAACCACAGGGGGTCCAGCAACACACAGGGCAAACAACAGATGCGGTAAGCGTGCATTGAGGGGTGGCAGAAGAAGAAGAGGAAGAAGAGGAAGAGGAAGAGGAAGAGGAAGAAGAAGAGGAAGAGGAGGAGGAGGAGGAGGAGGAGGAGGGAGCAGTAGTAGCAGCAGCCACCGTAGCAGCAGAAGCAACCATTCCAAAAACGACGACTACTGCAGAAGAAAAGGGACAAGCGTCCGCAGACTGCTCCGGAAGTCAAAAGACGAAGAGGCAGCAATCCCAACGTTGATAACTCCTGGCTTGTAACACAACACGCGAAACGAGGGAGAGACAGACGTTCCGCTGTGGATGGCACGAAGGGCAACAACAGGACCACGGATAACCGGGCGGGACCAGGTCTTACCCGCAACACCGCTAGCCCGCTGAGCAGCCTTGCCCGCAGTGTGAGCTGCGGCGTCCCGCGCGTCCGCGGCCCGGTCCAGAGCACTGCTGGCGGCGTCCACGACGACGCCAGCGGCATCTGTAGCCTTGTCAGCCGCCAGGCTGGCCACAGTGCCCGCCTTGTCCTTCGCCACCTCAGCCACTTGGCCCGCGGTGTCGGCCACGGCTCCCACGGCGTCCCCGCTTTGTCCACCACCGTCTCCGCCACCTCGTGCAGGGTTTCCGCTGCTGCTGCTGCGACCTCCGCCGTCTTTTTCTGCAGAGTATGCCCCGTGTTCACCCCATGCCCCGTGTCAGCCACGTGGCCCTGCCGTTGCTGGTCTGCACGATCAGAGTTGTCAGTCTGCGAAGTCGGGACATGTACCGACACACACGAGGGAGGAGCACACGCGTGCACACATGTGCACACAAACACACATACGCTGACCACACCATTCACACGCACATGCACGGACGCAGTCACCCCACGGTCAGACAGAAAGAAAGAGGCGGAGAGTGAGAACGAGAGAGGGGTGGGGGTAGAAATGAAGGGGAAGAAGGACGCGAGTGGACTAGGGATGGGCGGTGTCTTGGGCGCCGCGGTACACCGGGAGCAAATTGTGGTAGTGGAGTCTCCCTTTCCCCCTTAGGGAGCACAGGGCAGAGCGCTACCGTGGTTCCGTAGTCATCTCACCCTTAGGTCATCTCGTCCCTAGGCATCCCTCAAAACAACTCGCGGACGATTTTGAATGGAGCCCGACCCCGAACAACTCTGACAGAGACAACTTCACAAAGGAGGGAGGAGGAGGAAATATATCTGGCCAGTCCGAAGGGATGAGATAAGAAACCGACCAGCCGACCGACCGAGTTAGCTCGAGACACCGAGAGGCACGCGGCATCAGATGACAAGACACGAAGACACAAGCAAAGACGAAATCTCTTAGACGTAGACACCTTGACTCGCAGGGCGATCCGTCCGTCTCCAAGGGGCCGACCTGAACAAGTTCGACTGGGAAAAAAGCTGGAATGGGGGCCGACCTCGAGAATTCCGACAGGGACAAAACCTGAAGAAGGGGGCCGACAGGAACAATATTGACAAGGACAAAATCTCGAAAAGAGGGCCGACCTGGACAACGTGGAGGTCTTCAGCCAGACGCTTGGGGCCTCCACTGGTTAGTGCTATTGCAGCAACGACAGCCAGCGCGAGACCCGCAAAGTTCTTTCCAGACTCCAGGAAGCGGAGGATCGGGTTCTTCCGTCGGCCGACGACGCCCTCCGTGCGGATGAGCTCCCGAAGCTGCGTCACCACCGAGCGCGGGTCCTCCGTCCCGCTGCGACAAAGTTTGCCCCCAAGTGCTCTAGACTCAGTTACTGTCACATGTGAAAACAGTTACCACCATGTGATGTGAGAACAGTACCACCACCCCTTGTAAAAAGAGTTTCCTGACGTGCTGCGAGAACAGTTCCCGTCCCATGTTTCGATCACAGTTGCCCATCACGTGTTGCGGACAGAATATCGTCACGTTTTGTGCGTACAGTGACCAACACACGTGTTGTGAGGACTGTTGCCGCCACGTGTTGCGATTATTGCAATCTCCATCACATGTTGCGAGTACGGTTATCATCATGTGTTCTGAGGTCCAGTTGGGGGACTGCTGTGGGAGTTCCGTGACACCCACTTGAGGGACAGCTGTGAGGCCCAGTTGGGGGACTGCCGTGAGACAGGATTTACGTGTGTGACATATTCTTCACATTTCTTCTAAGACCTAGTCGAGGGGGCTGCGTACTAGCCAAAACCTCCGAGGTCGGTGTCACCGATCTCACGCTGGCGGTACACGTAGTACCGGCGCTCCGTCTCCTGCTTGAGGGTGACGAAGGACTCCTCGAACAGCAGCTTCTTCAGCACCGCCATGTCGCTGTGCTTCGAGCGCAGCGGCTCAACAACGCCCCACGGGTACTCCCTCACAGGCCAGAACCTGCAGACCGTGGGACTCAAGAGATCATCAAAGGGACAATGCGCTTCTTCTATGGAGCCAATTAACACGGCGTCTGCAGAACCCCACCACACCCCCCCTCTCCCCCCCCTCTCTCTCTCCCTCCCTCTCTCTCTCTCTCTCTCGCTCTCTCGCTCGCTCGCTCGCTCGCTCTCTCTCTCTCTCTCTCTCTCTCTCTCTCTCTCTCTCTCTCTCTCTCTCTCTCTCTCTCTCTCTCTCTCTCTCTCTCTCTCTCTCTCTCTCTCTCTCTCTATCTCTCTCCCCCCCCCCCTCCCTCCCTCTCGCACAGGGGCGCGGACGCGCACACGCAACCCTACGCGTTCGCATACACACTCACTTAGAACCCGAACCCCCAGAAAGGACCCTCACGCAGAGGAGCTCCCTTTTGTCATTTCCTTACCCTCGCACCCTATCCATACCCTCCCACACCTCACCCTCGTCCTCACACCCTCTCCTCCCCACCAACTCCATCACCACACATCCCGCTCCCCAAACACTCTCCATTATCTTCCCAATTGTGCCCTCCCTCTCCCCCCCCCCCCCCCCCGGCTCCCCACACGGGGGGAAAGGTACATTCGACCCCCTTTTCCAGCTTCTTGCCCCCAAACTCATCCCCTCCAAATTGTCCCTCAAATCAAACATCTTCTTCTTCACCCAAAACACGTCACCAAACAAACCGGGACACTCTTGTGGGTTGGCGCCCCAGCGTGATAACAATAACCGAGATCGAATAAACATGGCTCTAGCTGCGGTAAAGCATGTGGAGAAAGCATGTGCCGAAAGTCAGATTTAAGCCACATGGCATTGTTCTGTTCCATAAATTCATTCTCGTCTGCCACGGGGTAGCAGACACTGCATGGATATTTTAACTTTTCCCCCGCCACGGTGGAAAAATCGGGGTCAACAAATCCTTAACCTAACCCTTCCAGTGCACGATTTGCAGGAGAAGCCAAACGATAAACGAACCAAACAAAACAAAACAACGAAACAAAACAAACATTTAAGTCAAAGGAACAGGACTGCTCCAGTTGGACCCTGGCATATGCACGAGTGTCAGAAAGAAAGTCCAAGCACAGCGTTGGAGGGTGACTCAGGAGCAGGTACAGCAGGGCAGTCACCGAGCCATGCGATTGTCAGTGCGCATGGAGCCAATAACTGAGAAGGGAGGCACGTCGTGTCCACACCCGATCCGGTCCAGCACCTCATTCGGGAATTTGTACATGATTGGCCTCTTGCCCTGCTCCCAAAAGAAAAAAGTACTCATGTACAAAAGCCAAGGATATTCACACGCACTGCCACGGATATTCGCATGCAACGCCATTGATGTTCATATGCAATGCCATGGATGTTCACATGCAATGCTTTGGATGCTCACATGCAATGCCTGGATGTTCATATGCAATGCCCTGGATGTTCATATGCCATGCCCTGGTTATTCAAATGCACTGCCATTAGTATTCCCATGCAATTTGAAGAGGGGGTTCGAACACGGTCACCCGCTTCCTGTCCTCCACTATTATCTTTCTCAAGGACATCTGGGTGGCGACTTGGGGCTCCCGCTCTTATCTTCCCTTTCCCCCTGCTTCACTAAAGAGAGATGACACATGTGGAAGCAAAGGCCGTCTCAGAAGTGTAACAAACATCTTCGTTCTACAGCTTCAATGACCAGGTTCATCGTCAGACTTTACGACTGACAGAGCGAGATCCCTCTGGTGGCCCCCTCGATTTTGCTCTATCGTCCAATCCCCCACTTTTGCCCCCCCTCCCACCTATCCATGGTCAGCGGCTTCTCTGAGAATGCGGGCAGGCGGGATCAGACACACGCACGCACACACACACACACACACACACACACACACACACACACACACACACACACACACACACACACACACACACACACACACACACACACACGCACGCACGGGCACACACGAGTTTGGGGAAAAGGGGATTTGGAACAAGGGGAGCACCATTGTGAGGAGGTTGCGGACTTCTGAACGATATGCCTTCAGCTCCTCAACCGTCATGGAGTCGGCTTTGGCCAGGATGGGGATGACGGGCACAATTGCAGAGAGGCGCGCCATCACCTCCACGTCCACCACCTTGACACGGTGTGGGCTCAGGAAGTACAGTGCAACATCCACGCGTGGATCTACAACCCCAGCATCCCACCCTCTCAGTCTCCCCCTGCCTCAACCGTGGCACAGCTTTCCATACCCCAACCCCCCAAGCACACACCCACACCCACACTCCACCCACCCACCCCCCCCCCAAACACACACACACACACACACACACACCCCCACCCCCACCCACCCACCCCCACACGCACGCCCGCAAACGCACCTGGTTCTTGGCATGTAATGTTCCCTTCCTTCCTTCCTGCGTGCATTCGTGGCAAAACCTCTGTACGGGCCCTCACCGATTCTTCTAGATACGCAATAGAAGGTTGCTGCCGATGAAGGTATGCCTTCATGTCGCATATAATGTAGTCTGCAGAATCCTTATCATCAAAACTTAAGTGTTCCGGGTGCGCGCATGTACAATCATTTTAGGGGCTAAGACGTTCACAATTTGCCGTCCCTCTCCCCGGGGGGGGGGGGGCAAACAGAGAGGGGGTGCGGATAGAGAGAGAGATGGGTTCGGGGGAAGGGACAATGGGCGGGGGAGGTCCACCTACCGTCAAACTCATTGAGGGGGCCGTGACGCTTGACGTCCTGCTCTCGGTGGAGCACCTCATGGTACTGGTTGGCGATATAGTGCAGGATTGGTTCGATGTCCTTCTGCATCGAGTGGCCTGCCCCCACCGCCCAACAAAGTTGATCCCCCAATATGCCCCCGTTGCGTGTACGCCGCGTACAAGCGTGTACACCGTGTACAAGCGTGTACGCCAGGGAGGTGGCCGCCGAAGAATATGCCCAGTTCCCTATCACTTAAGGTAATAAGCTTGCAATCTCACAGAGCTGAGCACAAAGCAAGCCCTCATTGTACAGCGCGCGGCTCGTCGGGCATAAAGACAATGGTTCGTCATCTGGACAGCAGAGGACTCACCTGACGAACACAGTGGAGGAGGAGGAGGAAGAAGTGGAGGAGGAGGAGGAGGAGGAGGAGGAGGGCGAGGGAGAAGGAGAAGAAGCACAAACAGAAGAAGCAACAGAAGCAGAGGTACACAACCAATTGACATTCGTACAGCGGGGGGCTCGTCGTTTCTGAAGCGCGGGCTGGTCAATTCTGGGTGGGAGGGCCCGTCACGTGTATGGGAGAGAACGCGTCCTTTCTGGGGCCCGGGGCTTGCCACTTCTAGACAGAAGCCGTACTCACATGGACAGTGACAGGCCAACATGGGTCGAGACTTTCAGGAGTTCCAAGCCTTCGTCTTCCAGCTTGAGGGGACAACAGCTCAGACGAGCTTGAGCTGCCCTGTAGTTTGTCAGAAATAGCACAACGCAATCAGTTCCAACAGCCCTATGTCTCTGCTCGTACTCGCCACGCATTGCCCATAATTCTGAGGCGTTCAGAGATGTTTTTGAATAAACTATTCCAGTGTCTCCCGTGAGTGTTCCGTACATCCCCTTCCTAGAATTAGGATTAAGAGGCATGCGGAAAACATCCACCAGAATCAATGAAAGTCTCCCAACTTCTCTCCCATCTCCCCCCAGTCTCGCGTGCATCCACACACCCTCCAACAGCCCCTGAAGGGTTCACATTAGTGAGTAGAAAATGGCAACGGGTTTTTTCTCCCTCATTTCCTATGTCTGACCCTTCTCAGTGCCTCCTTCTCCACTCGATAGAGGGCCTCATGTCTCATCTCCCTGCTAACCCATAACACGGGCTGGACAATTTTTCCTCCCCATCTTCCCCGTCTAGGGTACCAGTTGGTATACCTTCTCTATCTAGGAGGGTCCCCGTGGGAGGCCCAGGCTAGCGTAGCAGAAGCGAAGGGATAAGAACAATTGCGGCAGCCACAGCACCAACCAGCTCGATGGCCACATCAACCGAGGCAACGACCACGCCCATGCTTACCACAAATTGCATATCGTCCGGTGGGGTATCCGCCCTCAGTATTTGCTTGAGGGGCGGTGCCAGCTTTCCCACCACTGCATGACACATTACAACAGTCAAGCGCCTTTTTAGTAAGGTGCGATCCAGGCAGCGGGGCCCAAATCACACAGCACGTGCAGCCCCCTTTCTCTTTTAATATGCCAGTATATTGCAACTAAAGCGGATGTGACTGCACGACATCCATATTGCAAAACCCGAACCCTAGACCAAGGACAGGGACACCGGTCAGTACGGCACCGCGGGTCAGAGGTTCTGGAAATGCAAGGTGGCTGCCTTCCAGCCACATCCGCTTCAGTTGCAGTATACTAACATATTAAAAGAGAAAGGGGGCTGCACGTGCTGTGTGATTTAGGCCCCGTTGCCCAAATCGCAGCATACTAAGAAGGCCCTGACTGCTGTAATGTGTCGTACAGTGGCGCAGAGGCTGGCACTGCCCGTCTAGGTAACTACTGAGGGCGGATACACCTCTGGACGATGTGCAATTGGTGGTAAGCATGGGCGTGGCCGTTGCCCTAGATGATGTGGCCATCGAGCTGGTTGGTGCAGTGGCTGCCGCAATTGGTCTTATCCCTTCGCTTCTGCTGGGCCTCCCCCGGGGATCCTCCTAGATAGAGAAGTTATACCAACTGGTACCCTAGATGGGAGGAAAACTTGTGCAGCAAGTGTTATGGGTTGGCAGGGAGATGAGACATGAGGCCCTCTATCAAGTGGAGAAGGAGGCCCTGAGAAGGGTCAGACATAGGAAATGAGGGAGAAAGAACCCGTTGCCTTTTTCTACTCACTAATATGCACCCTTAGAGTCAGCTGGAGGGCGTGTTGCTCCACGCAAGACTGGGGGAGATGGGCGAGACTGTGGGAGGGCTTATCAGCTGGATAGTGTAGGCATGTCAAGAAGCAACAGAAGCAGAGGTACACAACCTATTGACATTCGTACAGCGGGGGGCTCGTCGTTTCTGAAGCGCGGGCTGGTCAATTCTGGGTGGGAGGGCCCGTCACGTGTATGGGAGAGAACGCGTCCTTTCTGGGGCCGGGGGCTTGCCACTTCTATACAGAAGCCGTACTCACATGGACAGTGAGAGGCCAACATGGGTCGAGACTTTCAGGAGTTCCAAGCCTTCGTCTTCCAGCTTGAGGGGACAACAGCTCAGACGAGCTTGAGCTGCCCTGTAGTTTGTCAGAAATAGCACAACGCAATCAGTTCCAACAGCCCTATGTCTCTGTTCGTACTCGCCACGCATTGCCCATAATTCTGAGGCGTTCAGAGATGTTTTTGAATAAACTATTCCAGTGTCTCCCGTGAGTGTGCCGTACATCCCCTTCCTAGAATTAGGATTAAGAGGCATGCGGAAAACATCCACCAGAATCAATGAAAGTCTCCCAACTTCTCTCCCATCTCCCCCAGTCTCGCGTGCATCCACACACCCTCCAACAGCCCCTGAAGGGTTCACATTAGTGAGTAGAAAAAGGCAACGGGTTCTTTCTCCCTCATTTCCTATGTCTGACCCTTCTCAGTGCCTCCTTCTCCACTCGATAGAGGGCCTCATGTCTCATCTCCCTGCTAAACCCAGAACACGTGCCGGACAATTTTTCCTCCCCATATTCCCCGTCTAGGGTACCAGTTGGTATACCTTCTCTATCTAGGAGGGTCCCCGTGGGAGGCCCAGGCTAGCGTAGCAGAAGCGAAGGGATAAGACCAATTGCGGCAGCCACTGCACCAACCAGCTCGATGGCCACATCAACCAGGGCAACGCCCATGCTTACCACCAATTGCACATCGTCCAGAGGTGTATCCGCCCTCAGTAGTTACCTAGACGGGCAGTGCCAGCCTTTGCGCCACTGTACGACACATTACAGCAGTCAGGGCCTTCTTAGTATGCTGCGATTTGGGCAACGGGGCCTAAATCACACAGCACGTGCAGCCCCCTTTCTCTTTTAATATGCCAGTATACTGCAACTGAAGCGGATGTGACTGCACGACATCCATCTTGCAAAACCCGAACCCCAGACCAAGGACGGGGACACCGGTCAGTACGGCACCGCGGGTCAGAGGTTCTGGAAATGCAAGGTGGCTGCCTTCCAGCCACATCCGCTTCAGTTGCAGTATACTGGCATATTAAAAGAGAATGGGGGCTGCACGTGCTGTGTGATTTAGGCCCCGTTGCCCAAATCGCAGCATACTAAGAACGCCCTGACTGCTGTAATGTGTCGTACAGTGGCGCAAAGGCTGGCACTGCCCGTCTAGGTAACTACTGAGGGCGGATACACCTCTGGACGATGTGCAATTGGTGGTAAGCCAGCTTACCACCATGGGCGTGGCCGTTGCCCTGGTTGATGTGGCCATCGAGCTGGTTGGTGCAGTGGCTGCCGCAATTGGTCTTATCCCTTCGCTTCTGCTACGCTAGCCTGGGCCTCCCCCGGGGATCCTCCCAGATAGAGAAGGTATACCAACTAGTACCCTAGACGGGGAAGATGGGGAGGAAAAATTGTGCAGCAAGTGTTATGGGTTGGCAGGGAGATGAGACATGAGGCCCTCTATCAAGTGGAGAAGGAGGCCCTGAGAAGGGTCAGACATAGGAAATGAGGGAGAAAGAACCCGTTGCCTTTTTCTACTCACTAATATGCACCCTTCAGAGTCAGCTGGAGGGCGTGTTGCTCCACGCAAGACTGGGGGAGATGGGCGAGACTGTGGGAGGGCTTATCAGCTGGATAGTGTAGGCATGTCAAGTGCGCAGAGAAGTTTAGAAGGGGAGTGTCAGTTGCAAACGCTGTCATTGTTGTTGTCGTCATCGTCGTTGTTGTTGTCGTCGCTGTCATCGTCGTCGACGTTGTGGGTTCTGCTGTTGTTTGTGCGATGAGGGGATCATTACTTGGATGGTAGAGGGCTCGCCGTTTACAGGGTGAGGGCACACACCAGGCGTGTCTTGGATCCGGTAGTGGAAGATGAGCAGGTTCTTTTCGTCTTTCACCACGACTTCCGTCATCAGCTTCTCCGGGTGCTCGATGAAGGTGCGGGCGGCCGTGGGCGCAGACGCATCGTTCACCTTGAGATCGGGGTCGTTGGCATAGCTGGCAAACAGATTCTTGATGAAGGTCGTCTTGCCTGCGGACCACATACTTTGTTTTAAACATGCACCGTGACGGCGCCACCACAGCCCACTGGTGGTACATGTGAAACGCATGGTACACATACTTTGTCTAAACATGCTGTCGTGAAGGCGACACCACAGCCCACTAGCTGGTGGTACACATGGTACACGTGCTTTGTTTGGACGTGCGTCGTGAAGGCGACGCCACAGCCCACTAGTGGTACATGTGGAACACATGGTAACCATACGTTGCTTATAAATTCGTCGTGAAGGCGACACCACAGCCCACTGCGTCGGGGCAAACGGTGCCATAAACATCAGCACACACAGCCATATGGGTGCCCCGCAAACAACTTCTAAACTCCAAATCTATTGTGTACACGATCTCAACAATAGCTGTACAGCTAATCCACACGGATGCCCTCCCCATATGAAGCATGTGAGGGGAGGAGGGAGGACTTGAGGTGAGGGCTAAAGTAGCTGATAGATTCTGCAGATTAAGGTGCTGTAGGTGAACGAACGCTTGAATCTCTGTAGCTACCTATGGGAACCAGGGCAAGGTCCCGCAGCCGACGAGAGCTTTCCAGGGGAATTTTCCATGGCAATTCTAATGTAGTTAATGCTGGCCAGATATTACTTTGCGCTCTGCTTGAGCAGCTTTCCTTGCGAGCAATTCGCAAGGCAGTTACGGTGGGCTGGAGCATACACTCATATTGTCCCATTGGTTGCATCCTCATTACTACAAAGAACAAGGTAGAGAATAAAAATAATATTCTCGAGCAATGCTCCAATTTAGAATTTCTTCTAGTCTCCCCCCCCCTCCCTCCCTCCCCCCCTCTCTCCCTCCCCCCCCCCTCCTCCTCTCTCTCTCACACACACACACACAAGAGAACACACACACACACACACACACACACACACACACACACACACACACACACACACACACACACACAGACGTGCGCGCCCACTTATAGTTGTGACCATGAAAGCTCAAAACGCTCTCCTCAAACTAGCAGCCGTATGGATGCGAGCCCGAACCATCAAGCTTGTTGTCAGGCTCTTCTCGGCTTAGAGCAGAGCCTCAGAACAATCCTGAAGAAAGCAAAACAAACCTACTTTTCCAAAACCATTATACAAATGCAGATACTGAAGGTTCTGGTATCATGTTCATCTTAAGAGACAAGAAGCAGATTTGAATCACTGGCAAGTAATTCATTTAGGAACACACGGTGGGCACATAATCAGACCAGGAGGGATGCAATGCACTAAGAATTCCATCCATTGTTGGCGTTCGACATGAGGACTTGACAGTCCAGCACTTCCAAGTCCCTCATTCACTTAAGAGATCCCAAGTTACTCATTCACGGACCACACGTGCCGTTCCATAGTAGTGTCAACCACCGAAGAAGACTTCATAGGTTCCAACTTTCAAAGCTCATGCACCGGCAACGGTCGAAAGCAGGTAGACACGACTACCCAGTGGAAGGGAGCGGGGGAACGGCGTGAACAAGTCATATCGTGAGTGTGTCAACCCACAATCATGTCTATGTCGTTAACATGTCATTTCACAAACATGTCATGTTCTGAAAATGTCATATCACAAACATGTCATATTGTGAGCATGTCAGACCACATACATGTCAATGTCGTGAAGATGTCAATCTACAAACATGTCATATACTAAAGATGTTAAATTAAAAAAACACGTTACATCATAAACACATCAAATCATAATCACGTTACACCGTGAACGAGTAAAATAATTCACATGTGAGGGAGGTAGCTACGTAGCTGTATATAGCATGTGATGGGATGTACCTATAGCATATGCTGTCGCTAATGCACATGCATGACAGGCAGACGTAACGTGCTACACGACACGCAGACAGCGATACAGACTATAGCATGATAAGGACGTAATGATAGGCAGATGTACATATACAAGGCATGATGTTGCAGAAGGCATGCGATGTTGGAATGATGGTGTACCTAAGCCGGACTCGCCGCAAACCAGAATCTTGAAGTACTTGTGTTCCCATTGCTTGTGGATGCGGGGCACGCCGACGCTGGCATACGCCAAGTCATCGTATATCTCGGACCTCTCCCTCTCCAAGACGCGGTCAAAGTCCTTCTTTTCCCGGATGCTGCTCTGTGCCCGCTGCTTGATGGCCTCCTCCTTGACCTCGTTCTTCACCTCCTCGTGGCGGGGGCGGGGCTTCTCGCTCCTGTTCTTGGGCGGGCTCGGGGTGTCCAGGCCAGGCTCGACCGACGAGCGCTCGTTTGCAAGGTCTGGGGACGGCGGCGTGGAGTCGTTGTACGCAAAGTGGATCGTCTGCGAGCTCTCGTGGCTCTCGTCACTTGTTTTGGCAGCAGCGGAGTACGACTCCCCCTCTGGTGTGTCCGGTGCCATCCCCGAAATGTGGTTCTCGGTGATCGTTGTCAAGATCCTGGTTCGCCCCCACACAAGGAGTTGGCTTCCACAGGGGAGAAAACGAATACGCTCTGAAGAGCTTTGTTCCCACACAAGAGGTTGTACAACCACGTGGGGGATTCACGGCACACGCTTTTTGCTCCCACACAAGGAGTTGGGCAACACATGCGAGCATCGGCATGCGCTCGTTCAAGAGGTTTGCCCTAACACCAGGAGTTACACCAACACAGGTGAGGGAGGCACACGCTATCAAAATTGACCCACACAAGGGATTGTCTAGACACAGGGGGGGATCACTACACAGGGGGGGCCCCACCACAAGGGGTTGACTGACACAGAGGGGATGAGGGCACGTGTCTTTGCCCCCACACAAGGAGATGACTGACACAGAGGGACTGAGCGCATGCGCTTTTACGGGACCTTCCGCGACATCTGTTACAATCCGTCTGGGACGGCTTTGTTCCAAGAAACTGTCATGGGTTAGTGCATGAAAATGACTGCAAAGACATGAAAGTATGGAGTGCGTCCTCAAACAGACTAGGAAAGAGTGAAGCGGAAGCTTGGTGGTTTTAAAAGAGTAATTAAAGTCACGCCTACGCAGCGCAGTACTGCAGGAAACTAACTGCGGAAATATGCTTTTGTGGACCACATCTTTAGACAAACAAGGATGAATGAAGCAGAAATTTTCGCAGATCAGGGAAGAATGAAGCAGAAAATTTCGCAGCTTCAGAAGAGGTATTTACGTGACTATATGGGATGTATAGTATATAGGATAGGTTTAGGATATACGATAGATACAGGATTTTAGATATATCCTCCACGCAGCTGACTTGTGCATGAACTCGACGGCTCCGTACTGCTCTGGTAGAGCCCATCCTTTTGCCTTCAAGCAGACATGAAAAGTTTCACAGTTTCAAAACCGGAGTTTATGTGACTATGCCCCACGCAGGGTACTGGTGGACGAGTCCTAATGCACACCACTGCATTAGTGGAGCACCTCTTTCAACAGACCAAAAAAAGAATGAAACGAGAACATCGCAGCTTCAAAGGAGTAATTTCCCAACTAATCCCCATACCAGCTTACGCAAGGGATGACATTGAGCGTTCCTCTGAAGCATCTACCGCCAACCCTATCCAAGCGTTGCGATGCAAAAAGAGCTGAGCATACATGCATACACTAACATCGATACTAGTGCATAGGGCCGTTATGCCGCAGTTTGCAGTGGATTCCCCCCCCACCCGCAAGGTTTACGTCGGGCCTACTCTGAACGTCCATGGGCCGCCGATCCTTGATGGCAATGATCGGCAAGAGCATAGGCCACACAGAGTCCGCAAAGCTCTAATCTTTGGATATAGACCTTACCTAAAAACCAATGAAGGCTTTCTGAACGGGAGTCAGGGAAGAGAAAGGACGCACTGTGTTTCGTCGACGTCCGTGGTATCGTGAAAATCTTCCCTTCCAAAGGCGTCGTCCGCTACAGCGAGAATTCCTGCAGAGTCTGACATTCCAAGAAATTATTTAGACTTAAGCCCATGCAGCAAGGCTGTCCGATTCCGCCACCATCATCCCACCAGGATAACGGGCAGCCTACGATATGCTTTTTGTTCCACAACCCCTGATGATGAATATGCACATCACCCGCACTATCCTCCAAAACTTCAGATCTAAAACCCTGAAATTATTGTAAATTGCTCAAAACGCTAGTGTTGAGCCGTGCCAGCGAGCCTAATTATTAAAAACATGTGTCCGACACCTGCAACAGCCGGCACGGAGAAGTGCCTTGAATATCCCAAAAAACGCAGAAAGAGACTCTAAAGATTATTTAAAACAAAAAATTACCAGAGAAGCACTCCAAAGTCGGTAGACAGGCACCAAAGTTGCAAACGACGCTGCTACTCTGGAGATCCTCACTCGGTCATGGGCTCTAAATTGCCACGCAACAATCAGCATTGCAAATCTCAAAACACTAAATGTATCTCATCTAATAGGGTATCACAAATGTTCGAACTTTCAAACGAAAGCACCCACTGCGGTGATCAGACAGAGACAGACAAGACAGATGACAAGGTGGGATTCGTACCTTTAGAGGCCTTTGCAATGTCCCCTAGAATAGCTTCGGCACGGATTATATCTGCCATACCAGTTCTTGAGATTGGAGGCTCAGCTTTCTCTTGTTTGTGTTCGTCACAGGAATTTTGGTTGCGCACATATTTTTGTGTTCGCCACCTGGTACCTGGGCGGGGGCTGATCTGTACTGCAGATTTGTACGGACACCTCTCACCGTCCGTATGCCCGTTACAAAGCACCTTTTCAGTTGTTAGAACCCCCTGAATTCCCTGAAACACTGTTTGTATATTTACCTAAGTATCAGACTTATCACATGATCAAGCATCATTGTTTTCCGTCGAGATTTGAGATTGATTGGTCTTTGGCGAATTCTCAAGGTTCTCGTCGATCAATTTGATATATATCAAAGAGATGCAGATTTGTCATATGGTTGGATGCTATAACAAGGTTCGAACGTTACAACGGGATTCAACATCGGGCGGGGAAGGCACTGGATATTAAGCATGCGCGGATGGACAGGCCAGTGGCGCACATACCGGAGGTCTACGAGCTGTATTAGAACTCACACACGTACCCTTTGTGAATACAGCCAGTATCGTAACAGGCCATCACACAGCCAGCCAGCAGCTGCTTACATCCATCTCCCGTTCTGCAAACGGCGTTGCCTGTACTGTGACTTCCCCGTGACGGTGGTCGGCAAACAGACGGAGTCACCAGCTTCGCAGGACAGGGTCAAGGTGAGGTGCAGAAGCGCAGGCTCCCCAATGCGAACGATGCACGTCTATAAAAACAGTGCAACCAATCACATTCACACTGCACCCATTGTCAACATGACTGCCCCAAGTTCTGCCAACGTCAGAGATTCGCGTCGCATGATCTGGTCTGCAGGCGTATGTGGATCTCTTGTGCAAGGAAGTCGAAGCCACAGCCAAGGTGAATGACAAGCCACTGGATACAGTTTTCTTTGGAGGGGGGACCCCCTCCTTGGTTCCCCCCAACCAGCTCAGCAGGATCTTGGCTGTGCTGCGCAAGCGGTTTCAGGTGCATGAGGATGCAGAGATTTCCATGGAGGCGGATCCTGGGACCTTTGATGCGCAGAAACTCAGGGAGTACATGGACTTGGGAGTAACGCGTTTCAGCATCGGCATTCAGGCCTTCCAGCGGGTACCCAGCCCCCCTTCTGCACATTGAGATGCCATCCACGCGCGAATATCGATAAGTCCCCCCCCCCCCCCCCGGGGGGGAGGCAAGAGAGGGAAGAGTGAGGGAGGGGAGAGTGACAGAGGTGAGAGGGGACAGTGAGAGAGGGGTGAGTGTGGCTGAGAGAGGGGAGAGCGAGAGAAGGAAGAGTGAGAAAGGAGGGAAGAGAAAGGTGCCTTCCAGAAGGTTCGAGACCCCCTTGTGCATACTGAGGTGTCACCAAAAAGATATTATAGAACACTGGGAGGGAGGGGGGTGGGGAGAGAGGGTTCCTGCCCTCCTCGAAACTTTTTTGTTCCCTTCATGCCAATGAAGTACAGCGACAAGCCCGTGTAGTACAGTGACATGCTGTGACACTTGGAGGGGGGGGGCAGCTTAGAGAAGTACAGCGCCATGCTGTGACATGTTTTTTTTTTGGGGGGGGGGGGGTGAAGTACGGCGACCCGCTGTGACACTGTGGGGGGGGGACCCCATTGAAGTACAGCGACATGCTGTGACATTGGGGGTGGGGGGGAGTACAGCGACCCGCAGTGACACGTGGGGGGGGGGGGGGGCAGGCCAGGGAATTACAGTGACATGCCGCGACACAGCAACGACCTGCATGATGGCGGAAGTGGTGGGAAGGGGCGCAGGAGCTGCTGGAGGCTTGCGGCAGGTCACATGGGCTGGAAGATGTGCGGGAAGCTGTGGAGGCAGTGAAGGAGGCGGGCGTTCCCTCCTGGAGTCTGGATTTGATGTGTGGGCTTCCGCATTTGTCGATGCCCCTTTGGCAGTCTTCCCTGCAAGAGGCCATCGCGGCTTGTCCCCACCACATATCTGTTTATGATCTTCAGGTGGGGCCCCACCACATATCCGTTTATGAAGTTCCACCCCCCCCCCCCCCCGGGGGGGGGAGCTCCAGAAATATCTGTTTTTGATCTTCGGGAGGGGTCCCACCACATCAGCTATTTATGAGATTCCCCCTCCCCCCCCGGGGGGGGGGGGGAGAGGGGTTGGGCGGCCTCCCCACATATCTGTTTATGATCAGGTGGGGCCTCCCCACATATCTGTTTATGAAGTCCGCCCTGGGGGCCGGGGGGGGGGGGGGGGGGAGTCCTCCACACATATGTGTTTATGATCTCCAGGTGTGCTCGGACAAAACACAAAAGAAAATTGGTCTTGCCATATTCCAGTCTTGTATGCTTCGGTCTTGTTATAGTTTGGTTTTGTTGTACTTTGGTCTTGCCATATTCCAGTCTTGCTATACGTCGGTCTTGTTATACTTTGGTTTTGTTGTGCTTTGGTCTTGATATGATTTGGTCTTGAATTGATCTCGGTGTTGTTATCCTGCGGTCTATTATACTTTGGTCTTGTTATATTATGGTCTCAGTTATGTTTCGGTCTGGTTAAACTTCGGGCTTTGTTATCCCTTAGGTCTTGTTATGTTATGGTCTTTCTTACCCTTCGGTCTTGTTACGTGATGGTGTTTGTTATCCTTCGATCTTGTTATGTTATGCTCTTGGTTATCCTTCGGTCTTCTTGTATGACGGTCTGGTTACGCTTTAGTCTTCTTATATGTTGGTCTTGTTATAAAATGGTCCTTGCTATATGTTGAACTTATTGTTGTATTGTTTGTCATGTTTCAGCCTTGTTGTCCGGCCTCTTGAAGTAAATGCAGCCTGGGAAGCATGTGGCGCGCCCGCCCACCCACAAGCTGGTGGGCGTCTCTCGTCAGTGCTTGTGGCTGTGTTTTCGGGCAGTCATGTGCTTGTGGCTGTGTTTTCGGGGGTCTTCTATTCGTTGAGACGCCCGTGCTTCTTCACTCTCCCCAATTATGGGTGGGTGTCTGCATTTCCAGATGTCCTCTTCGTGTTGGGGTGCCCTTTTATATCGTATTCTCCCCAATTATGGGTGTGAGCCTGCGTTTCCGGATGTCCCCGTCACGTCGAGATGCCTTTAACTGTGGAGTCTCCCCCATTATGGGTGTGTGTCTGCTTTTGCGGATTGCTTTTTTTTGCGTAGGGATGCCCGCAATTGTCAACTCTCCCCAACTGTGGATGTGGGGTTGCTTTTCCAGACGTCCTTTCCGCAATGGGACGCCCTTGATTGTTGACTCTCCCCAATTATGCGTCTCTCGCTGCGTTTCCGGACTTCTTTTTCGCGTCGGGACGCCCTTGATCGTGAATTCGCCCCAATTATGGGTGGTTGGCTGCAGTTTTAGGCCCTTTCATTGTGCGGGACAGCTGCGGATCCTTACTCTTCCCAATTATGTGTTTGTGGTTGCTTTTTTGTAAATTGGTCCTGTGGCCAGGCTGCCCAAGAGGGTTCTTGGCACCAGGTAGGGAGTCTGCACCTGTGCCTTCCACTCACCTGTGTGGTGATGCCGGGGCAGGGGGAGGACGGTACGCCTTTCGCGAGGCGGTACATTTTGGTATCGCGCTCACTCACCTGTGTGGTGATGCCGGCGCAGGTGGAGGACGGTACGCCTTTTGCGAGGCGGTACACTCCGGGAGAGGGACCCCTGCCTTCAGATGAGGAGGCTGCAGAAATGTACCGCACGGCGTCCTCTACATTGCGCGAAGCGGGATATGAACACTACGAGATCAGCAACTATGCCAAGCCCGGGCACAGGTCGCGCACCCAAACCCCCCCTCCCCACCCCAAACACTGTGCTGTGATGTAGTTGGGAGATTGCACAAACAGCTCTTTCTAAACAGGAAATGAGCCGCCAATCAAAATAGATACAGAAATGATCACGTCTGTCTTGCTTTACGATGGCGTGCTTTACGTTGGCGTGCTTTACGATGACGTGCTTCACAACGACCATTGCGAGAATTGGGTAGGTCTGATTTACAAAAATTGGATTAGGGTCTGGTCGCGTTGCTGACCTTGGCAAGCTCCCAGGGTTAACCTGTTTTATGACCGCAAGAACATTGTTCTTAAATAAGCAATTCTATAGGTATAGGGCAGACATGGCCATGTTCCTGAGCATGCCTGTCCTTGCAACAGGGGAGATGTGTGTATAGGAGTGCAAACAAGTCATTTTTCGGGGCAGTAAGTAGCAGAGAGAGGGGAGAGGGAGGCAGAACCCTGGCGGAAAGAGAGAAGGGTAGCGCTATGTGAGGGGGGGGGGGGAAAGCTCCAAAGGGGAGGTGGGGGGAAGGGGGGGAGGAGAGAGGGCGGCGGGGAGAGAGGAAGGGGGGAAAAGAGTGCCGCATGCCCGCGCGCGCACACACACACACACACACACACACACACACACACACACGCACACGCACATGCACACGAACACACGCACACGCACATCCACACGAACACAACACACACACACACACACACACACACGCGCACGCACACGAATACACACACACACACACACGCACCCCCTCACGCACAAACTTGCACAGACAAAAACGCACACTCACACACACACACACACACACGCGAGCGTTCGCGCAAACTCACACACGCAGGCTCACACGCCGCATGCACATACAGACACACACAGAGAGACACACAAACACAGAGAGAGGGGGGGGGGAGCGGGCGAGGCCAAGGCAGAGGCGGTCGCCATAGAGGAGCAATTACTGTAAAGAGTAATTGTAGTGAAGAGGGATGGGGGGAGGCTGCAGAAGCAGGCACAACCAGGTGTACTGGGCAGGCACCGAAGCGTACTATGGCTTCGGGATGGGGGCGGCCTCGTACCTGCGAACGCGCCGCTTTTCCCGCCCAAAGAAGATGAAGGAGTACGAGACGTGGCTGGCTGACTTTGCCTCGTCGGGCGGCGGCCTGCCCGACGGCCCGGAAGCTCCTGAACAGGCAATGGTGGAGCAGTTGCTGGATGCCGTCATGCTCCGCCTTCGCCTGTCCGATGGCCTGGACCTGGACTGGCTGTCTCAGCAGTTCGGGCGGTGTGGCCCTTTCAAACCCCTCCTCTCCTCTTGCTCCCTCCCCACACGCCCCTTCTCTCTCCCGGCCCGCCTCCTTTCGCGTCCTTGCACACTCCACACACACACACACACACACACACACACACACACACACACACACACACACACACACACACACACGCGCGCGCGCGCGCGCGCGCGCGCGCACACACACACACACACACACACAGGCAGCCAGGCACACACACACACACACACACACACATACACACACACACACACGCACATACACACACATACACGCACGCACACACACACACACACACACACACACACATGCACACAAAGGCAAGTAGGGGCGCGCGCACACACACAGGGAGGTCGGCCGGCGCGCACACACATGTACAGATTCAGACAGGCAGGCGCGCACCCCCTCCCCCAAACACACACACACACACACACACACACACACACAGAAACGCACACACACACACACACATACACACAAGGCATACCCCCCCTCCCCGGGGGGGCACACACGCAGTGGCACCCCAACCTCAAAGTGCCAGATCCACCTGTGGAACCCAATTCAGTCGTCCACGACCATATCTGCTTTCTCAAGGCGTCTAGCAGGCCCCTGTGCCCTGTATACCGGTGCTTGTTCTCTTTGCCGAACTTCCTTACCTCGTAGTGGGAGTCATCCTGCAGCTGCTTCAGCTCTTCTTTCCAGGTCCTTGTGGTGGTCTTTGTTTGGCGTTGCTCTGTGTCTGTGCAATTGGGAGTGTGTGGTGGGGTCTTTCTTATACCCATTCTCCTGTTAATAAGGAAATGCCAACGCTATTTGAGGGTGCCAACACGACTTTGGAGTATGTGGTTGGGTCCTTCTTATACCCATTCTCCTGTTACTGAGGAAATGCCGAGGCCATCTCAGGGTGCCAACACGACTTGCACGTGGAATGGGCGGAACATCGGCACACATGTGGGTGGGCGGGTATGTGTGTGTGTGTGTGTGTGTGTGTGTGTGTGTGTGTGTGTGTGTACGTGTGTGTGTGTGTGTGTGTGTACGTGTGTGTGTGTGTGTGTGTGTGTGTGTGTGTGTGTGTGTGTGTGTGTGTGTGTGTGTGTGTGACATGTGCGTGCGCCGGCGCGTCCCGGTGCTTTGTATTTTCCATGCTTTGTGGGCCCAAGCACTTTACACATGTTGGCTGGCCCCTCCCGCTCTTGAAGTCACGTGCGCATGCGAACTGATGTGCCCAACTGAATTTGTGCGCACCTGAGCTCATGTGCCCAGCTGAATCTTGTGTGCAATTCAAATCATGTTTGCGATTGACAACCATGTGCCCAGCTGAAATCAGGTGCGCAATTCAAATCATGTGCGTGATTGCAAATCATGTGCCGAGCTGAAATCAGGTCGTCCACATTGCAGGTCTGCGGTAGAAATGGTGCTGGAGGGACTGGAGCCCCACTTCCCCAGAGGGCTTGCGGTCCGGATCCCGCCGGGAGCCCATCCGGGGGATCGGCTGGGTCGGGTGCGGTTGACGGATCCCGAGGGCTTTCTCCTATCTAATGACGTCATCTCTGACGTTTTTGCTCTCTGTCCATCCAATGTGGGTCACGACCAGCATAATCAGGCTCGGGCTCCAGACGCCGTGCCAGTTCAATGATGGGGAGCCCCACTGGGGACTGTACCGCCGTACAGTACTTGTCGTACGGCTTCCCGCCCTCTCACCCCCTTGGAACAGAGGATCATGCAAACCTTTTGGCTCTTACCACCACACAACGCCATACCTTGTTTCCCCCACCGTGCCACACTAAGCGGCCGCTGGGACGTGTGAAGGGCCGTGCTCCCTGAGGCCATCATCAATGTGTCGAGAGTATGGCAGAGAGCATGTTCATACCAACATTCATTGCCAACATTGGGCGCGCCCAGTTAATTAGAGACGTCATTATAAACGTTCCGGAACATGCCTCACCTCTTATAAATATGGGGGGCCTTCTGCTGCCAACAGGGTATCAACCCTATCAACATTTTATCAACCCTATCAACATGGTATCAACCCCTTCAACATGGTATCAACCCTTTGAACATGGTATCAACCCTTTCTCTTGAAGGAAAAACCCACTGTCGGATGGATTCTTGGTCGGTATGAAGAGAGTCGATGTCGGGGACCCCTACCTGTATCTGTCACGCCCCATATATGCTGGCTTGAGTTTGTGTTAGAGGCGGATAAAAAAAAATTAAAGAAAAAAGAGTTTGTGTTAGAGGCGTTAAAGAAAAAGGTATACAATCACAACGGTATGTTGTAAATTTTAGAGGGTTTTGAAAGGTTGATAGCAGATGGCCAGTGGCCATTGACGGCTGATAACAATTGGCCATTGGCTACCTGTCAGGGTTGAACTGTGCAATTTAATATAAAGAGTGACGCCTATCCTAACCAGTGCAATGTATAAATCACGAAGATAGTTATGACCACAACGGTATGCTGGCAGCAGGCTGATGACAAATGGCCATCCATCGGGGCTGAGTTGTGTTGTTGTCTATTGTAAGTGATCACGTTGGTACGGGTACGGGTATTAACAGCTGTAGATGTCTACATAAGCACCCAATGGGGTTCATTTATCTCGATGTCATGTGAACCTTGTTTAGTAGTAAGAGTGAACCTTGTTTATAATCACGGCCATATGCTCAAGAAAGCAGGCTGATGATGAGCAGCCACCCAATGGGAGTTGAGTTGCGTGATCATTGTGCAAGAACACCGGTATGCTGCTGAGAGGCCGATGATCAGCACCGAATTAGTGACTCGATTGCGGTGAAATGCAGTATTCTCGTGTAGCATATGTTTGTTTCTGGAACACGAGACCGTCACTGGTAAGACAGCTTTAAAATATAGAGTTTTTTTTTTAAAAACCCCCCTTTTTAATAATTAAGCTTGAAAACCCCCAGAAGCTTATATATTGGTTCGCACGAAGCCTTATATATTTCAGAAAAGCCCCGCCAGGCTGGCAGCTGAAATTATTCAACAGCACATGCACAGGGGGTTTCTGCAACAAATGTCTCAGTAGAGAATCCACTTTTGTTCGAAGGAAAGTGAGTTACATCCAAGGCTTGTGCACATCGCTAGGAGAAGCTACCTGCCCATCGCCAGGGCAAGTTCTACATCTAATTTTATGCTACCTACATCGAAAACGCCGTCCTAGGGCGTTCCTGACTCTGCTGGACTGCCCAGCCTGGACTGGGATCACGATCACTCATGACGACAGCGTTTGATCTGCATTAAGGATCAACCCGCACCACCAACTCCCTGGGGCCATGTGGGAGCACGTGTCATCCATAAAGCGTCAAAGTGCACCACCAACTACCTGGGGCCATGTGGGAGCACGTGTCATCTTGAGAAACACTCGAATAACTATGCTACACGCCGAGAGAGCCAGCCAGCCATTTGGGTGCCTGTAAAACCAAATTTTGCTGCAACTGGAATCACTATTGTCGCAGCAGATATCTGCGCTGCCTCCTCCAAAACTCAACCAATGCGTGCTCCGAGTTGAAATCACGTATGATCTTCCCCAATGGGGCTTTCTGACGCGAGGGGCTGGACGTTCACCACACCACACACCCCCACCCCCCGGCCCCAAAAGTTTATCAGACAGAAGCCCTTTCAGCACCTACTAGCTGTTGGAACGTTCCCTGCTGGGAACGTGCCAACATCAGTGATGCCAGGTGCGCATCCACAACAAAAGGGTAAAATTGATGTGAACATTGCGATGTTCATATCATCGATGACGCCAGGTGCGCATGGCGCCTCCCCTGTCCAGATCCATCCCAATGTCCTGCAGCCTGGCAAGCCAGGCAGGGGAACCGCTCGCATGCCTGATGGGCAGCGCGAGGATTCCCCCACGAAGGAATCCCAGTGGGGACTCCCCAGGGAGGGCCCCAAGACCCTCCGAGGAGACCCTGTTTGCAGTCACGTGTGCACCAGTGTCTCATAACTGCTGTGCCTTGTGGCACGAGGGACCACGCCAATGCCACTGGAAACTCCTGCGAGATCGCACTTCAGCCCGCAATCTACCACGATCGGGACTGTCCCGACTCGAAAGGAAGAAATTTCCGCTTAAAATCCACACAAATTCGACCTCGCGGAAGTTCCCAAGACCACAAAATAAATCCAATTTCAGCCGGGGCTTGAGGCTCTTACTGTTTGAGCTCCCCCACGAGGGAGAAGGGGACGGGGGTCATGGCGGGTCCCAAAGACCGAGCCAGGGATTTGGAGGCCAAGCCGGTCGGAGCCACAGGCCAGATGCAGGCAGGCAAGCCATGCTCGGAGCACACAAAGACAAGGGCGCGAGGGCGGGACAGTGTCCTGACTGTTACCCCCCGATGTACATAAGGGAAGGGCGGGACAGTGCCCAGGCAGTGACCAGACGGTCCACATAAAAAAATTGGCCAGGTTGAAATCTCAATTACCTGGAAGCTTGAAATCTCAATTACCTGGAAGGGTTGAAATCCCAATTACTTGGAAGATTGAAATCTCAGTTACATGGAGGGTTGAAATCTCAATTACCTGGAGGCTTGAAATCTCAATTACCTGGAGGGGTGAAATCTCAATTACCTGGAGGGGTGAAATCTCAATTTGATCTTCAGGCAGTCCCAAAGACATGCACGTCAACAGTCGTATCAGAAGACAAGTGCGTGCCGAGAAGAAACACACGACCCCGTCGCGACAGCGGCCCCGTCTGCTGCCGCTGCAACGCGGGGACGAGCATACTGGAGCTTCCATGTACAGTACAACAAGTGGGCACGTAAGGTACAGGGCTGTGGAAAGGGGCAGTTCGGGACTCCTCTCTTCCCAACAACCGAATCGGGGTGGGGACATTAGGCCTTCCTTCCCCCCCCCCCAAATCTTCCTAGCCATAGCCATAGGCTATGGCATGGCGATTCCGGTGTGATCAGCCATATTTTCCTTTCCAAACAATTCACATTGTTCCCGGGAGGGCCAGATTCATGGCTTGGAGGCGGGGGGCAGCTGTCGCTGATACATGTCTCGGACCATGAGGCTCGCGGTAGAGCAAGACGGAAAATGGGGATAGAGAAAACTTTCACGCGGCAACCCTCCTGGCCTCCTGGGCCTTGCTATAAGCCCCCTTCTTGCTCTCCAGGTAGCTATTGCCTGCGCACCCGCCCGCCCCTCTTCACCCATACGTTCCTCTCTCACCACAACCTGTGGGCTGCCCCGGCAAGTCGCATGTGCTCTCACTCTCTCTCTCTCTCTCTCTCTCTCTCTCTCTCTCTCTCTCTCTCTCACTCTCTCTCTCTCACTCTCTCTCTCTACATGTCTGCCCGCGCGCGTGTGTGAAAAGGAGGGGGGGGGGGAGTGGAAGTGAGGGAGGGGGCAGGTTTGTGTGTGAGCGCGAGTGCTTATGTGTGACAGTGTCTGTGGTTTGGGGGGGGGGGGGGGAGGGGGAGGGGAATGACAATGTGCATTGCGCATACGTGGCCCCGCTTACAAGGACACATCCACAAAACCCTGCGAGCATCTGCTTGTCTGTAACAACCAGGTGCAGTACACCAGACAGTCATGTCACAGGACTCATGTGGGTGGTGTTGCTGCCGAGTTCCTGCGAAGGTGTTCGTGGATAAATGCGACAAACAACCGCACAAAGGCCCCGACGGTGCTCCAACTGAGGCTAATGCGTTGCAGCCTGAAACGAGTCGTTTCTCATACGCTCTGATTAGGCTACGGTAGCTGTGGATAACCCTGTGGCTGACCTCCGGGTAGCCTAATCACAGCGCATGGAGAAACGACTCTTTAAGGCTGCAAGGCGTTAGCCTAAGGAAAGAATATGAGAGGGAAACAAGTGTAGTTATAGCTGCATCCAGAGAAACGTGAGCTTGGTTGCTGTAAGCACTTCCGCCACCAGTTCAAACCGTTCACGGCACCAAAACCCCCCCCCCCCCCCCAACAAAAAAAAAGGGGGGGACCCAACAATCCCAATTCCTCACCCCAGACAGGCAACCTGGTCTCCTTTACAACCTACCTAAATACTTCCTGTCTACCCCGAAACCCCCCCCCCCCCTCCCCTGGGGGCGGCGAGAAAGGTGTGGCGGGGAAAAAACCCGGGCGCACCACGAGCATTGACAGCAGCACAACCACAGCGATGGGCAGGACGAGCTTGCGACCGATGGCGCGGAAGCAGCAGAAGTCCTCTCGGGCAGCGGCAGACTGGTGCCCGTCGTCCTGCGCTTGCTGTAGCCAAGAGCCCGCATTCTTGTGGTGGCCCACAATGCCGGGCACGCGTGCCCCCTCCCTGCCGGCCTTCTCCACCTCCATGTGGCACGCCAGGTCGTTCCACAAGCACGGCATGAACCTGGGTGGCCCCGGTCCCACCAGCCCCAGCGCGACTTCTCAAGGCGGGACGGGACACGAATCAGTGGGCCACGGCCCACGCCTGTGTTCCGTGCACATCCTCCACCGGCACGCAAGGAACACACACACACACACACACACACACACACACACACACACACACACACACACACACACACACACACAGACAGACAGACATTGTCCGCCCCACCCATCAGTGGGATCCTGCCGCCTGGAATGAGTCAGTGCTCACTCCCAAGCCCCAGACCCCACCAGCCACCCCAACAATGCTCCAAGGGCAAACATGAGTAAACAGGAGAGAGAGGCCGGGGGGGTGGGGGGGAAGAAGAAGAAGAAGAAGGAGAAGATGGAGAAGCAGAAGAAGCAGAAGAAGAAGCAGAAGAAGGAGAACATCGATCTTAGAAAAGAGTGTAAAGAGTGCATGACCCCGCACATGCGGAGAAAATATCATGTAAGCACGAAAATTACGCCCCGTTCCCATCGCACATACAACCATGGGTAGATGGAGGGAGGACACACACCATTTCCCAAAGGGGTGGGTATACATGCGGCGCCCATCAGGGGAGGCCGGTCCCGCATAGCCTTTGGCCAAGGTGCCGGCATCCTTACTCCAGGCTGCGAAGGCATCGCGCAGTAGCCAGGGCCCTGTTCCATTCAGCACGGCGTTTGCAATCTTCTCCTTGTCTGTGGTGCCAGCCAGCACCTCCAGCAGGTACGGTTGCCTGCGGCAGAAGCAGTGTACCGCTTCAACCGGCAGCACAGTTCAGATACTGCAGGACTTAAAAAAGTGTCTGCATGAATATGAGGCATGAGACACACATTTTCCGACCTTTGCCACTGACCATGGTGGCATAAAGCGCGAGACCCTGGCTTGCTCACCCTTAAATGAAGCTCATGATGGCATAAAGGGTATAAGCCCGCGCGCGCGCGCGCGCGCCCGTGTGTGTGTGTGTGTGTGTGTGTGTGTGTGTGTGTGTGTGTGTGTGTGTGTGTGTGTGTGTGTGTGTGTGTGTGTGTGTGTGTGCGCACTAGCTTGTTTACCTTTTCCGTTGGACCATGGCGACCAAAATGGATCCTCCTCACTCGTTTACCCCTTTCCACTGGCCATGGTGGCAAGAAACTTGCCACCATGGTGCCGTGAATGATTTAACCTGGCTTGTTTACCTCTTTCCACAGACCTTGGTGGCACAAAAAATCAAGCCCCCTTTTGCATAGACCGTGGTGACTTAAATGGCAAAAAATCCCAAGAGGAAGGGGGGGGGGGGCGGGGAGGGAGGGAGAGGGAGAGGGGAAGGGAGCGAGGGAGGGGGGGGGGGAGAGAGAGAGAGAGAGAGAGAGAGAGAGAGAGAGAGAGAGAGAGAGAGAGAGAGAGAGAGAGAGAGAGAGAGAGAGAGAGAGAGAGAGAGAGAGGGGGGGGGGGAGGAGTCAGAGGCGGTGGAGCAGGGTGCACCTCTCAACGAGCATGTGGGCCATGGTGAGCCAGAGCGGGTGGCCGGGAGCGGAAGCCATGACGGCATTGTTGAGGGACTTGCTGCCCTCATCCTCCATCTGGAGGACCAGCTGGAAGCCCTGAAGACTGCTGTCCACGGGCTCCAGGCACTCCACGTCCATGTCCAGGTACAGCCCTCCGAAAGCATGCAGCAGAAACGGGCGAAGCGCGTCCCCTGTCATCCCCAGCCCCCAACACCGGCTTTCCGGGCTGCCGACTGCTTGTTGTCTTGCCCGCCCGCGTGTCTGGGAGCCTGTGTGTGTGTGTGTGTGTGTGTGTGTGTGTGTGTGTGTGTGTGTGTGTGTGTGTGTGTGTGTGTGTGTGTGTGTGTGTGAATGTGGGGGGTGGGGAGGGAGTGTGCATGAATCTGTGGGTGTGGAGGCGTGTGTGTGTAAGGGGGGGGGAAGAGAGAATGCAAGAGAGGGGAGGAGGGAAAGAGAGGGAGGGTGGGGGGGGGGGGGAGCCATGTGGGTTTGTTGGTGGCAGGCGTGTGGGGCAACGGTCTTCAAAATAGTTAAATGTTGCAATCAGAGGTCCATCCGGAGAGGAAGGAGGGCGATGAGCAGGAGGCGGAGGAGGTAGAATGTACTTAGCAGAAATCTGTTTTCGCCAAAAGTTCACACAGTTTATCAGTCACGTCCTAGTGGCTCTTAACATGATTCTACAGGCTACACACATTCTCATAAAGAGTCACAACAAATTTCTCTGCAGCATGACAAGCAGCATCACTCCCCCGCCCCCCCTCTCCCTCCCTGCCTCTCCCCCAGCGCACATCTCTCCTCCCTTTCTCCCCACCTCTCTCCCTCCCCCTTATCTGTCTTCCCTCTCTGTTCCCCCCCCTCTCCTCCCTCCTTCCTGCCTTCCCCTCCCTCTCCCCCTCCTTTCCCACCTCCCTCCCCTGTGTCTCTTCCCCCCATTCCGTTGACGTCTCGGCTGTTCTGGGATGACAATGAACTCCAGAGGCAGCATGTGAAATAACAGAAGCTCACCTTTCAGAACGATCTTTGGGTAGGCCCTGAAGATGGGCAGAAACCAGGGATACTCTTTTTCAAGCAGCTGCTCTGCCTTTTTCATGTCCCAAAACATGTGTTGCCACCTGCAAAAACCCAGACACACTCTTTCTGCGAACACACACACACACACACACACAGAGGGGGGGGGGGTCCCCCGGACACATCGCACATTACCATTACCACAATCCCATCTTCATCTCAGTCCCATTATCTCACCCCCTTCACATCTCCACCAGTCCCCCTCTAAACCTCAACCCCTGTACTTCATCCCGTCCTCCTCTTAGCTAATCTCTCACGATTACACTCACACAACACACACACAACCCCCCCCACACACACACACAACACACTCTCTCGCTCTTGTTCTCCTCTTTCCCCCCCCCCCTCTGACTCCCTCGTGCATGCCCCCTCTCCTCGTGGCACGCCACACCCGCTTAATCTCAGCCACTGCTTTGTATCAAGACCACTCATAGTCAATAGGGAATCACTTTTTAGGGTTTGGAGAGTTCTGTACAGGGATCTGCTTGGTGTAAAACCATTGCAGTTGTAACCAAACAAATCCCCTCCCCTTCCCTCCCCTGCCCTCTCCCGCCCTAACCCCTCCCCTTCACTGCCCTGCCCGCTCCCCCTCCTTCGTTCCCCAGCCCTAATACCCCCCCCTTCACTCCCCTGCCCTTATCCCTCCCCTTCACCCCCTGCCCTAATCCTGCCCCACCCCCTTTCCCTCTCCTCCAACTCCCTTCCCTTATCCTTCCCCTTCACCCCCTGCCCTAATCCTGCCCCACCCCCTTTCCCTCTTCTCCAACTCCCTTCCCTTATCCCTCCCCTTCACCCCCCTGCCCTCATCCCTCTCACACCCCAATCCCTGCCCTCCGCAATTACCTTTACTTGATAACAGATCAGCTACATTTAAAGCGTGTAGTACGATTATCTGTTACTGCTACTATTTCTGCTATCTGTAACTCTCTCTCTCTCTCTCTCTCTCTCTCTCTCTCTCTCTCTCTCTCTCTCTCTCTCTCTCTCTCTCTCTCTCTCTCCTTCCTCCCCCCTCTCTCTCTCCTCCCTCTCCACCCCCCCCTCTCTGTTATCTGTTATTGTGTATCCAGGGACTTACGTGGGATGATACAGGCGGCAGCTCTCCCGCCACCGGCTGCTGAAGCGGGGTATGAAGACTCCGCTGCGTCGTCCCGCCGCCTCCTCCCGCGCCAGCTCCTGCTTTCCGTCTAAAAACACCTGTGTGTGAGCCGCCCCCCCCCCCCCACCTTCAAGCGTGCATGAGCAGTCTTCAAAGTTTGTTAGAGTTGCCATCTAAAAGCACCTGTGCGTGAGAGCCCCCACCTTCTATAGCATGCAAGAGCAGTCTTTAAAGTTTGTAAGAGTTACCATCTAAAAACCTGTGTGTGAGCGCCCCCCACCCCTCGAGCGTGCATGAGCAGTCTTGAAGGGTTACGATCTGAAAACAGCAGTGCGTGAGCCGCCCCCACCACCAAGCGTGCGCGAGCAGTCTTTTTGAACTGTGTAAAGGCTTGTTAGAGAGCGTGTGCCTTCAGGATTCGAAAGCGTTCGAGAGCTTGCAGAAGGCGACGAACGAACGCCCACTTTGTAATGCGACTGCTTTCGGCCCCGGTTCGTTGCTCATCACGCACGCTAAATCAGGTGGCTTGCTGCTTGAGAAGCACCTGTGCTTTGCCCTCCTCCCCCCATCCTCTCTCTTGCGCTTCAACCCAGAGCATCATGGGTTGGAGGACATGTGAAAACGCATCTGTGCTTCGGCTTCGTGATTCAAGCAGATGTGATTGACAAACATGTAGAAGCACCTGAGCTCTGGCTAATCCCCTGCTGAACAGGACAGGTCGGCCAACATTTACTTTGCCTGCTGATTAGGACAGGTCTGCAAACTTGCACTCTGCCTGTTGAATACGAGAGGCCGGCAAATTTGTGCTTTGCCTGTTGAATAGGACAGGCCGGCAAATTTGTGCTTTGCCAGTTGAATAGGGCAGGTCTGCAAACCTGCACTCTGCTGGTTGAGAAGAACAGGTCGGCACACTAGAACTGTGCCCCAGGCTGGGGCCCCCAGCCAGGCTTTATACCATGGCCGCTTGCAAACCATGGGATCCAACCCCAGAACCTGCTGGACCTCAATGTTGTTATGAGAATGTATCAGCATGCAGCGGCGACGCACCTGGTGCAAAATGAAAGGAATTGCCGGCGGATTTGTGGGGACTGCCGTTACGGTACGAGGATTCTCCTGCAGGATGCGGCGTGCCACATGGACGCTCATATTAGCTGCCACATGGACGCCTGAAATAGCTGCCACATGGACGGTCGAATTAGCTGCAGCGGGCAGTAGCTGGCTCTCAGGTTTCCCAACTGGTTGAGATTGCTTGTCCTTGGTGTTCGAAGGGCGACCCACCCAAGCCCCAGCAGGGCCTGGCAGGCAGATTAGAGAAGCCAGTCCAAGCAGCAAGAAGCGCTTGAGCAGGCCTCCTGCAGGTCTAGGTTTCTCCACGACATGTTTTTCTCCCTCCAGGGGTTGGATGCGCTGCATTCGTTCTCACAGGTAGAGCTGCGGCGCCAGACGCACACCCTGACTGCCCTTGCAGTGATGTCCAAGACATCCAGGAGGCATTGTCAGTTTGCTGCTCGCCCTCCTGAAGCAGCCCCTAGGCTGGCATGCGGACAATTTGGAATCGCTTGCAGGACAAAACACTCGCTTGCTGCTTGCTGCACTGTACCCTTTGTTTGAGTGGCCTCAAGGTTGTGCCGTACAGGGCACCCTCACCTCCAATCCTGCATGAGGCACGGGCATGTGAGTGTCAGCTAACCCTTGACAGCGCTGAATGAGAACTGCCTTGCCGCGAATAGTCAGCATCAGGTCTGGGAAATCTACCGGTTTAACAGATCATACCCTCCTTTGACCTTCACCAAGAACACGACGAGTACAATTGGTTTCCTCTTAGGTATTTCTCCGCTTCTGTTGGCCATGTGTGACCCCCACTGTTTTCTTTGGCACACACAAGGCCAAGAGACGAATTTCTGCCTCCGGATGCTTCAAGAGCGCGATCTATAAATCTTAACGCAGAATTAATTAGGAGAAAAGACGAATCTTTATCCGCCGTTGCCTGATGCCCGAACCATCAAATCCCCGGGCCGGCCCAGACACATGGCGTCAACAACGCCTTTTCCGCCCGACTCCATGGAGGAATGGATAATGCGGACGCGTATCTCACAAGCCCATAGGAAAACTTATTTAAAGGAAGGCGCAAACTTTTCGGACTTACACCTGATTGACTAAGTGAGAGGCACCCTACAAGCTTACGACGTAACATCCTGATCCGAGGGCATGGCGGGCAGGTAGTTCAAGAAACTGCAGTCAGAATCATTCCAAAGAACACTATGAAGGCCTAATCGTGCCCTAACAGGACCAACACCTTCCAACTGGCATATCTGCACCACTTGCACGGGCGACATGGGGCGAACACCTCGGAGCAGGACATACTTGACAGCTTGAAAGCACAAACACAGTAGGGCAACTGGATTCCACAGAATTGTACAAAGCGAAGGCAAGCTCTCCGGCTTGTAAATCGCTAAACCCCTACCTGTGTTCTAAACAACCAGATTTCTCCGCATCTGGCAGCAGCTGGAAAGCAAATCCTTTACAGCGTAGAAATCCTGGAAAGACCCTGAAATTGGTCGTGTAAAGCAACACAAATCACTAGTCTGGGTGGAAGCCCAAACCTAAGGTCTGTTGACCGTTTGTGTGTCGCAGGCTTCTTTCAATTGAGAGACGTTGGACGCACTCATCAGGGTCCCACGTGGGTCCCTTGTCTGTGTACCTCTTCCTAAATCTAGCCATCTGCGATCTGCGACCGCCCCTTTCCACAGCATTTTGAAAAGCCAAAACAGCATATGTTTATTGTTTGAAGGCCTTGCGATCTTGGGTAGCCAGGACACATTGTAACGTTATCCCTTGCATGGTTCCGGCTACGTTATGCGTCGTGTTGGGCTTTGTAATAATCCGTCATCGAGTATGTTGCAACCTTGTTTATTGAGATGTTATTGCTTCTAATTTTATCTTAGTATCTTTCTGAATGGGGTTATTATTGGTTATATGTATCGCTGTAACCGGACTCGTCTTCGTGCCCTATGTTGTCTATCAGTTGTTATTGGACTTTTACTTTCCAGCCCAGGATCTCAAGAAACGTTACAATGCCAAATGGGCTCTTGTCACTGGAGCTAGCAGTGGTAGGCCCATATTCTCTTACGTGTTGGAGTTACGAAACGTGGCGGTAAATGATCTTTTGGTGCTTATGCAAACGATCTGAGCCGCACGTTACGCCGTTCTTTCATCACACGATACAGGACTGATGTCAATGTTTTCATGCGTACCATTAACGCAACGATAGCATTGGTTGACAGCCCAGAGGGCTGGTACATGCTTGCCTCAGGGATCGGCAAAGCCCTAGCCAAGAGGCTGGCGGAGCAAGGCATAAACGTAGTCGTAGTAGCATTGGACGATGAATTCCTTGAGCTGACAATGAAAGAGCTGCAATCCGGTTTTCCTGTGGAGTTCAGAAAGGTGAATGCATGGGGCATCCTTCCCACATCAACAGCAGTCACTTGTAGCAAAGCGTTTGTCTCCCCATCTTCAGTTGGTTGAACACTTGGCGCATCCTTGCCCTTGAGCTGATACTTCCGCCAATGTTTTCACCAACTTCCGCCAGTATTGCTTTTGAGAGTGGGTGGAACAGATGTAGTAACATCTGAACACATGCAAGACCCCCAGAGCCTGCAGAAACCAACGGGGGTGTAACAAATGGCGTGCCTCCATGCAGGTTCCTGTAAATCTGGGGGCACCAGGCTATTTGGAGCAGATTCAAAAAGCAACTGCAGACATCGATGTACAGCTCATTTTCAACAACGCGGGCTACATGCTGACCGGGTTCTTCCAGACAAAGTCTGTCCCCTACCACCTGCCTTCTGCTTTTCCGCCCTTGGCCCAGCCCCTTTTGTGGTTGAACTCTCACAGACTCCTCCTCCAGCAGAGGGGGGGGTGATCTCTTCACCGCAGTGTCTCGACAAGCAACCTTGATGGCGGGACAATCCCATGGCCTTTGGCCTTTTCCAATTGGGCAGGGCCCCTTTTATGCTTGAACTCTGTGGTTTGAAAGACCGAAATTCTGGCTCTGAGTCTAAGCACCCTGTTAAGTTACAGTTGTGGCCGAGAGAATGTTGGGCCTGATACCGCTCCCCCCCGGTCCCCGGGAAAGTGATATTTTAATATTGCACATTACATTGTAAACCTCCGCCAGGTTAGCAATGGTTGTCAATTTTGAGCAGCCAGAGATTTTCGTAGAACATTTATCGTTGCTGAAGTAAACACTGAGGATGTGTCGTGGTTGTTTGGGCGTCTTCAGTTTCTAGAAAGATCAGTGCAACATGATAATCATACTGATTGCTGGAGGGCGTACAACAACAATTTTTACTACATTTTTCAATATATTCCATTTACATGATCATTTCCACTTTCTTAAATGTTACATCAATCAAGACAGGACAATAAATTGCTGCCACTGCGATACAATCCAAATTTCTGCGTTTTCCAGGTGTTGGTCCTTTTCTGTTGGCAAGGCCTGAAAACAACTTTTGTTTTTCACAGGCCTCTTCAGCAGCAGCTCGCAAACATGGAGTGCAACGCCACCAGTGCTGTTGCGATTACGCATCATTTTGTGGAGAAGATGGTGCGCCTCGTTGCACTTCACTTCTGCAGTACACTTCTCACTTCTCGCAAGGACACACGCATGCGCAGGGTTCCTTGGGGGACTTGCAAGAACAAATATGAGGGCGTTCACTTTTCAAGTTGAGGACTTTTGAGTACAAGTGCATGCCTGTACGGCACTGTACTTCACCCACCCCGGGCCGTTTGATCCCATACCGTGCTGGCCTGGAATTGCTTTATCATCGTATGGCCAAGGCCTCGGGCTGGACAGGCATTTGTGCAGGCAGCGCAAATACGAATGTGCCATCAACATAGTCATATGGGTTCCATCGGAGCAGGTCCCGAACAGTACAGCCTGTACTGACTGCACTTGCAGTACAGGCGGTACAGTTTGGACCAAGCGGGGGCAGCCACATGGACTCACCCATACTGCACATCCGATCTGGGGGGGGGGGGGGGGGCGTCCTTATGCTAAATACTAAAACGATGCTAAACATTAAAACACTTAGGTGGTCCCGGGGGTTGGTGGGGGTGGGGATGGTGGATGGGTGGATGCGAGGGTGGGGGAGACATGTGGATGCAGATTGGAATACGGGACTCGGGCATACGGCGCTGAGTTTTCCCAACGTATGGTGTTTGTCCCGGTACCCCAGGGATATGCACCCACACTTTTTTTCCATGGTCGTGGGTTGCTGAAACACTTACAGGACGGGGTACTTTGGATTCGACGCTTTGAGCGGCTCGTGTCTGGAGGTGAGTGTGAAAGAGGGAGTAAGGACAGGTGTGCTTTGCGATTACATCAGAAAAACAACGTGTTGGAGACCATGTCTTGTCATGTTTCTGTCGCAACATTTCCAACCCGGCTTGTGCCGTGCGTCCCAAATACCGCGACTCCGAGTCAAGAAAGCACGAGATGATGGGCCACGCCTCTTCAGCTCTATCCTAGGGCCCTGTACTCTGAAAGCTTTTGAATAAAGAGTGCAGTCTATCCTTTGAAAGCTTCATCCAGGTCAGCTTGTCAGAGGGACAGTGAGGCATTGTACTTCAGTGAAAGTACCAATTGTACTTCAGTGAGGCATTGTACTTCAGTGAAAGTACCAATCTCGGTACATTCAATGCACCGAGGTTTCTCTCGGTAAACCGTGACCTCCTTCCAAATCTCCCAACCTCTTCTTTCTCCTCCTTACCACAGCAGTACCCCATGACTCTCCCTCCCCCACCCGGGGTGCCGTGCAGGTGGCGAAGAAGCTGGCAGGGTGTGTGGTCTTCACATCATCGGCGGCGGCGGCAATTGTGTCTCCGATGACGGCCCTGTACGCAGCCACGAAGGCGTTTCTTTCCTCCTTTGGGGCCTCCCTTGCCATCGAGCTGCGGCACACTGGAATCGACGTACTGGTGTTCCATCCATCGCCGGTCGATACCATGTAAGCTTTCCCTGGCTCAGTAAAAGGTCATCTTCTTGCTCTGGGTTCGTAATCGTTCGTCTTCTTGCTCTGGTTTGATAAAAGTTCATCTGCTTGCCCTGTGTTGCTCGAGGTGAGCTGACAGGCTTTGAGCAGTTTATCACTCTGGTCCTTCTTGGTGACAGCAGTATTTATGGTAGTGCTGATAGTACTTGTGATATTTGCAGTGATTGTAGCAGTGTCAGTGGGACTGGGTGGTTGGAGGAATGGAGCCGATATTAGGAGTGATAGAAGGATTGACAGTAGTAGCGATGGCACTTGTGATGGTAGCAGTGATAACAGGGATAAGAGTAGTAGTGGATAGTATGAGGAGCAGTTATGATGGTGGCAGTGATAGAAGTATTGATAACAGTTGTCATAGTAGTAGGGAGCTTAGTTACGATCGTAATAGTGGTTGTAGCAGGGCAGTAATGATAGCAATAGTGATAGTGGCAGGGATTTTAATGATAGTATCAAAGATAGTAATATTAGTACTTGTGCAAGTAGTACGGAAAGTAATGGTGGTAGTAGCAGGGATAGTAAGGAAAGCGGTAGTGGTAGTAGTAGTGGTAGTAGCAGGGATATTGAGGGTAGGTGTAGTGGTAGTAGCAGGGCTGGTAAGGAAAGCGGTAGTAGGAGTAGCAGGGATATTGAGGGTAGGTGTAGTGGTGGTAGCAGGGATAGTAGTGATAGCAGGAGTGGTAGTAGCAGGGATAGTAATGATAGTAGTTGTGATGGTAGCAGGGATAGTTAACTGTAGGTAATGATCACGGTAATTTCTAATCCCCCATGTGGCGCAAACTCGCAGGTTCTACAGCCACTCAGATGTCAAGCTGGACATCCTGGATTTTTTCAGGCGTATGGCCGTTCAAGCAGATGACATTCCGGACCTGGTATTCAACAGCGTAGGCCGCACCGTGTGGCGCGATCTGGGCCTCACAGCCGTCGCATTTCGCCTGCTGATGAAGCTGGTGGATTTCAACGTTCTCGCTGTGGCTGCTGCCCTCTCTGCCTCCTACCTGCCTGACTTCAAAAGAAATCTTGCTGCGTCTAAGCGAGATTGAGAGTAATCGGCTTCCGGATCCGTCCTGGTCTGGTCCTTTTGGGCTCCCTAGAGATCTTTGTTTACTAGCGACTCACAATTTCTGAGAGCATGTCATCGAGCGAAAGCCAGGTTTTTGTTGAGCTTGGGGCCGTGTGTACTCGGCCGCCCATTCTGAAGTTGTTGCAAATGTGAGTTTGGCGTCACGTGCGCTCAGCCCTCCGTTCTGGCCTTGTTGCATTTATGGTGTGCGATTAGGATAGGCCCCGCTCTTTATTCTAAGTATGAGTTTAGGGCCATGTGCCGTGCAGCCCTCCGTTCTAGCCTTGTTGCAAATATGAGCTCAGGGCCATGTGTAGTCAGCGGTCCGTTCTGGACTTGTTGCAGATGCTGACTCAGCATGCCTTTGTAACGTCTGTGGAGCTCGTGATCTGCACTGTAAATGGGCAGGGAAGACAGATGGGGGAAGCAAAGATCGAAGTGGTAAAACTTTGCATGCCAGCCACATATGTGCATGTTGGGGGGGGGGGGTGTGTGTGTGTGTGTGTGTGTGTGTGTGTGTGTGTGTGTGTGTGTGTGTGTGTGTGTGTGTGTGTGTGTGTGTCCGTGTCTGTGTCTGTGTGTCTGTGCGCGCGTGCGCGTGTGTGTGCATGTGCATGTGTGTGCGCGCATGTATGTGTGCATCTGGTTGGGGATTGGGATGGGAGTTTCCAGATTTTACTCGTTGAATACTCTTTGGCAAAACTGTAGGTAGTTGGAACGGAGCCGTTGTCAGGGCCTCCGTCATCCTTTCCAAACCTCTTACACTATGAACATTGAAAATGCTTTTAGGCGACTTTCTTTTACTATGGATGGTGCAAGCGATAGAGGAGACAGCTCGTCCCTGCCTGCCGGAAGGAGCAGCTTTCCCCTGTACAAATTAGGGTTTAGTCCTTCTCAATAGTGTTTCTTGTAGTAGGTTGAGACCCAGGGATGAAGCGCGATACAGGTGGTGGGTCACTGGTGGAACCCAAAGGGAAGCGAAACCCTAGTGTGAAGAGGCGAACCCTAGTGTGAAGTGGCTGCCTTGGAACTTACTCGTTCTGCTATTCCTTAACTCAGACCTAGCAATGTGTAAGTGTGACAGCTGCCGTCCTGGCAATTCATGCTATAGAAGCACCATTCCCATTGAACTCAGTGGTCAACGTTAAGTTCTTTATGCGAAGTTTAGCTTCCCCCACGTAATCAGGTGACCTCCCTGTGTTCCTCTGCGCAGCCACCTCTGCCTCACTCTCCCAGGTGCTGTGCGACCTTAGTCGGCTAGATATGGGCCATTCATTGTACTGCCGTCCTCTTCAGCCCTAGTGGCTGGTCTTTGGATGTAATCTTCCTTCCTTCCTTCCACCACCCTTCGTTTTACTTCAAGATTGGCAGTACGAGATTGGCGGTACAGGACATCGGTCGTCCTATTCCGGTTCAAACGGCCGCGATGTCAGCTGCAGCCTGCAGGGTTGTCGGCAAGCGATTCTCGGGATCGGTTTAGTAGAACAGCAACGCTTCGTTCCTTTGCAGCCATTCAAAAGACTGATGAGTCAAACTGATGAGTTTGTCTGTTGTTTTTCACCGACGAGCCACACTGTCGAACAGGTAGGACCAGCCTTTGCGTATGTATGTGGATGCCTGGGGAGGCAGCAATATAGTACAAAACAGCGGACCGCAAGGGATTAAGACATCCAGAGTGAAGGATACCAATGGAGTTGTCTCAGATGGCTCCTTCTCAGGATTTACTTGCATACTACCGGAAGCGTGTTGGTGCGGGCTGCAAGTCAAGTTGAAAGTCTTTGCCAAGCTATGCACGGATGTACTCTGCACACCCAAAAATTAAATGCGTGTCTTCCAAAAAAGTGATGAAAGTGGCTTGATGGGACGCGTGTGATAACATCAGTATACTAATGGAAATGCGGTTCACAACAGCACACTTCCCGTGCTGATGTGTCATGTTTAGATTCTCCTGCATGGGTGCCCCACATGATCCCTCCACATCGCTGCGACGCATGAGGCTGCCACAGGGTTTGTACTTTTGCTGTCCTACACTTAAACAACGTCAGAACGATGCAAATCTGCCGATAGTTGGTAGTTGGATGTGATGTGCAGAAAACTTCGACAAAGAACGGGAAGAGCTCCTGAAAAGAGTTGAGTCCTGTGGAGCAGAGCGGTCAGAGGTGCATCGCCTGGAGTGGGAAAACCGCAAGAGAAGCGAAGAAGTTAGGGAATTACAACAGGTGTAGCCCGCAAAACATTGTCTGAAATGGTCCATAAAAGGTACCTTATTGGAGTACAACTCGAGACTCTAATCCCACTACACGTTCACATGGCTCATCTTGATGCAGACGCTGTACCTCACGCTTAACACCAGGACATGTGTGTGTGTGTGTGTGTGTGTGTGTGTGTGGTGTGTGTGTGTGTGTGGTGTGTGTGTGTGTGTGTGTGTGTGTGTGTGTGTGTGTGTGTGTGTGCGGGCGTGCGTGCGTGTGTGTGGGTGTGTGTGTGTGTGTGTGTGTGTGTGTGTGTGTGTGTGTGTGTGTGTGTGTGTGTGTGTGTGAGAACGCGCATGCGAATGTAAAGCATGATTGTGCAATATTGTTCATGCGTGTATGCAAGCCTGTCTAGTGTAATTGGGGGGGGGATGGAGAGAGGGGGGAGAGGGGGGGGATACTTAGGAATCATAATCATCAAGAGAAAAACTCTTGTTTTTTGTTGACAACTTGGCACCAGTCAAGTTGTAAAAGGAAGCGCTGAAATTGCACAGGCACTCAGCAATGCACATGCCTACCTGTTCGAGGAGAGGGAGCGGCTGCTTGCTTTGCAAGCAGAGAACGATAACCTGCGACTCCAGGAAATGGAAGACCGGCGACAGATCAAACACCTGCTCGCGCTCACTCAACCAACGCAGCAGGAAATAACATATCATCCACACTCCAAACCACGCGCTGTCACCGCCTTTCCCCATGGACCAGGTTTCCCCACTTACCCCTTCTCCTTACCAACCCATGCCTCAGCCAACCTACCCGCTTTAGTGTCCCGTTTCTTGAGAAGCTACATAGGATTCCTGCTAAGTTGTGCCCTGCACAACCAGAAAGGAAGGATGCAGCGTCAAGAAATCTTGATTTTCGTACAGCGGCCCACGAAGGTCAGCACTGCTGTATTCGCTGCTGAGAATGTAGGCACCTTTTCTTGGAGCACGAGTGGCAGGTCATACACGCAGCTTGTGAGTAACAATGTTAGTACCATGGTCATGTGATCGGGAATGCTTTGCTTGTACCGCACTTGCTGTAACTGTTCGGGATGGACGGTAAAACGTATCTCAAAACACGCACAAGACGGCACAGGACAGCACAGCACAGCACAGCGCAGCGGAGCATGGGGAGCTGCAGTGACCCTTGAACTTGTCTCAGTGCATCACATTGGGATGCAGGACCAGATGCAGGAAGCCATGGGGGAACTGGAGCAAAGGGGGGCCGACTCATGCGCACAGTCTTCCTTCCCACTGTCAATACCGACTCTCTACTTCTCCGGCTAGAGGCTCTTGAGGCCCAGCTGGCAGATCAGGCATGACCCCTCATGTCCGAGTTCCTGCGCACAGTACATTAGTACATTAGCTGAGTCGGGATGGCTTGGGACACTTGGCTTGTGCAGAAAACTTTGCGGAGGAGAGAGTCGCGCCTCATGTCCGAGTTCCTGTCCACAACATTAGTACATTAATTAACGGCAGAATTTGTCAGGCATGGGGCTGAGTCGGGATGGGTTGGGACACTTGGCTTGTGCAGAAAAAGTTTGCGGAGGAGCGGATCGCCCCTCATGTCTGAGTTCCTGCGCACAGTACAGTAGTACATTAGCTAACGGCAGACTTCATCAGGCCTGGGGCTGAGTCGGGGCAGGTTGGGGCACTTGGCTTGTGCAGAAAAAATTTGCGGAGGAGAGAGTCGCGGCCCTGATGGAGGATCGCCGAATCCGGCAGGAGGACTTTGAGGCTAGCCAGGGGGCAGCCAGCCGGAAGCTGGACGCCATGGCCACGAGTCTGAAGAAGGCCGAGGACAGGCTGCAACATACAACGCATGACTTGATACTAGGCACGTTCATGCATGCTTTTAAAATAAAGAGTGAAGCCCATCCTAACCGCACATCCTTTTATCAGACGATGTACACATACACACATGAACGTAATATACCATAAAGCCCTGACTTGGCATTCGACCTGCCGGTTGGGTTGAATGTCCCCCTTGTGCAATGTAACACACTCGTATGCTTCACCATCGCAGCCTCTTCTCTGTGGTGATTTATTCGAGTGAAGTGTGGAAAAGAATGGAAGGTTGGCTTCTGCTCTGAAGGGTATAAAAAGGAGACTGGGAAGTTGAACTTACCGCTGTGAATAGTAATGTGAGCTTGGCTTCTGCTGCAACGTAGATTAGGGAACACACAGGAAAGCTGGGTTTCTGCGTCTACTTACATTATGGAAAGCCCTGGGATGTTTGACTTGTGCTTTAACGTGGTCATTGAAAAACTGGAAGGCTTGCGTTCTTCTGCTGTGTGTGTATGTGTGTGTGTGTGTGTGTGTGTGTGTGTGTGTATGTGTGTGTCACACACACACACACACACACACACACACACACACACACACACACACACACACACAGAGAGAGAGAGAGAGAGAGAGAGAGAGAGAGGGACAGGGAGAGGGGGGGAGAGAGAGAGGAGAGAGAGAGAGAGAGAGAGAGAGAGAGAGAGAGAGAGAGAGAGAGAGAGAGATAGAGAAAGAGAGAGAGAGAGAGAGAGAGAGAGAGAGAGAGAGAGAGAGAGAGAGAGAGAGAGAGAGAGAAGAGATGACAAACTGTAAGTTCTGCCAGTTTGCGGCACGAATGCATAACTCGACTGTGCTGATGACAGTATTGTCTCTGGTGCAGCGCAAAGGGACATGCAAGCTGCAGAGGACAAAGCCGCAAGCTTTGCCGATGAACTCAAACTGGTAACTTCTGTCAACAGTCTCCTTTTCCACGTGCAGACATCTTCTTTTGAATGATCTTAAAGATCCTCCTGATCTTAAAGAACACACCGCGATTGAAGACCTGCCTTACCTAGAATGCAAAGTCATCAAGTTTCCAGGCTATAAGGACGTCCTGACGAGACCTCCTCTTCCATCCATCCCAGCAAATATGGAAATTGCCCTGCTTCGGTTACCTCTTAATCATCAGCTGTGGTTGGAGAATAACCATTAATTGTTATCTGCAATTGGAGAGTACCCGTTAATCATTAGCTGTGGTTGGAGAGTGCCTGTTAATGATCAGCTGTGGCTGGAGAGTACCTGTTAATTATTAGCTGTGGTTGGAGAGTACCTGTTAATCATTGGCTGTGATTGGAGAGCACCCGTTAATTATTAGGTGCGGTTAAACCCTAAAACCCGTTGGAGAGTACCTGTTAGTCATTAGCTGTGGTTGGGACCTCCTGGTCTGCGTGGAAGGGAGGGCAAAAGAGGCGCTCGGCTTGCATTTTGTGGGGACGTCCTGAAGACGATTGTAAAGACTGTGGACATGGCCATGGGAATGCAGGAAAGAAAGAAAGCGAAGGAAGAGATTGCAGACCTGAAGAGGGAGGCAGCAAAGGACATGGCACTCACACGTGCTGCTGCAGATCAACGCATTGAGGAGTTTAGTGAGACTCTCCGTGCGCAGGCTGGTGCCCGCAGCCACGTACCTTTCAGCCGTCCCTAGCGAGAGAGAGAGAGAGAGAGAGAGAGAGAGAGAGAGAGAGAGAGAGAGAGAGAGAGAGAGAGAGAGAGAGAGAGAGAGAGAGAGAGAGAGAGAGAGAGAGAGAGAGAGAGAGAGAGAGAGCACCACCTCGCACACACCACACTCGCACGCACACACACACACACACACACACACACACACACACCACAATACCACCATTCCACACACGCACACCACACACACACACACACACACACACACACACACATGGAAGCGCATGCACAAAAGCCGGCAAACTCGCTCCTGAAAATTTACCCCCAAAGATACTCGTCAAAAAGGGATGAGGGGCCCCACGAGTGATTGGAAAGAAAGCGGGGAAGACGGACGAAAAGGGAAGGAGGTGAGAGAAGCGAGGTAGGATGGGAAGAAGATTATGCTTTGCAAGGAATAGTATGACTTTCTCTTATACTGAATCTCTGTCCCATACATCGGTTGAAACCCCTTATACACGGCTAGGTTCAGAAAACAAACAAAAAGGATATCCGCTGACTGGGTCGATTTGTTCTGCAAATCACACAGATCCGGCAACGGGAATTGGAACTTGCGGATCTGCAGTGCCAGCATCGTGAACTGAAGGAGACCCTGGAAGACAAAGTTCGAAACCTGACGAGCCGCCTTGCGAAGGCCATGGAAGCCAATAAACAGCTGGATCTCAGGTGATGACGTCATGTCTGTAAAAGCTCACATGTGTGTTTCTGGTCGTGGTGCTGCCAGTGCCATACAGCAACAAGCCATGGCAGCAGGTGGGGTACAGAATTCAACAGCATATGCTTTTCTGATGAACTTGTAGAATCACGATAGGGAATATGTTATCCTCCCCGTGTGATGTACCTTGGGAGTTCATTGGGCACGATGGCGCTTAAAGGCGTGTAATCCCCTGTAGGGGAAGTCTAAGCTTTAACATGCCTCCCCCTGCCTCAGACACACACACACACACACACACACACACACACACACACACACACACACACACACACGCACACACATACATACACACACACACACACACATTTGTGGGCTCAACTACTCTAGACGTACACAGACACATTTGTTAGTACACTCTAGACGTACACACACACACACACACACACACACACACACACACACACACACACACACACACACACACACACACACACACACACGCACACACATTTGTGATGCTCTTGTACTCTAAACGACTAAAACTTGAGAACGAGAAGCATGCATGACAGGCGTGCGATGGACATGGAAGGTTGGAGCAATGACGTTGGACTCCTGAGGAAACGACTGGCAGCTGCTGAGAGAAAATTGAAAGAGATGAAACTCATCGAGCGCCTGCCAGGTGAAACGGCGTGTCATAGAGAAACCCCTCCTAAACAACATATGAATATTTGGATGTAAATCTAAAGTGCTTCTTGAAGCAGAAATCGGTTTAAATACTTTCAACATGGCGGGGACTTTACCTCACCTGATGTAAGCCGTAAGCCTGAACGGTTATATGGAGGGGAGTATCTGACCTATGACATAGCACAGGAGAAATGGGTTGGAGGAAACAACCAGACTAGGATTCCTCCGGTGAAACTTATGTAGTTTTTCCATGTTTAAAAAGATTCGTTGTGTATGGATCCGGCTGCCAAAGTTTGGCACTGCAGGGCGTTGCAAAGCCTTTCAGCCCCTGTTGTTCACTGCCTCCCCTTCAGGTATTGACTCACTGTGCACACCGCTCTGTGTTTACGATGAGATAAAACAGACAGGATTAGAGTGGGCGTTTGTGGTGATTAAAAATTAGGGACATTAACAGCCTTGGGAAACCATGAACGCCAAGTGTTTCTTCCACCAATTGGAAATGGTGCTCACTCTCCCCCTCTCCCCCCTCCCCCCCCCCCCCTCTCTCTAAATCTCTCTCTCTCTCTCTCTCTCTCTCTCTCTCTCTCTCTCTCTCTCTCTCTCTCTCTCTCTCTCTCTCTCTCTCTCTCTCTCTCTCTCTCTCTCTCTCTCTCTCTCTCTCTCTCTCCCCCCCCCCCCCTCTCTCTCTCTCTCTCTCTCTCTCCCCCCCCTCTCTCTCTCCCTCTCTCTCTCTCTCTCTCTCTCTCTCTCTCTCTCTCTCTCTCTCTCTCTCTCTCTCTCTCTCTCTCTCTCTCTCTCTCTCTCTCTCTCTCTCTCTCTCTCCCCCCCCCCCTCCGCCTTCCCCCACCCCCCTCTGTGTGTGTGTGTGTGTGTGTGTGTGTGTGTGTGTGTGTGTGTGTGTGTGTGTGTGTCTCCCTGTCTCCACACCACCCCCCTCCCAGACTCTCTCCGTGTCCCATTTATCCCTCTTTTTGCCCCTGCGGTCCCTCCTTCCATCACCCCCAATCCCCAACGCCCTTCATCTGGTTGCCCCGCTGCTTCCAGCAGGAGATCGCCCGGGTTTCCATCTTCCCGCCTATTTGAAGCCTGACGTGTGCATTGAAAACTGGAATGGTTGTGGGGTCTGGCCGCTAGATGACGAGCGGCTGGATGCACTGCTAGAGGGACTCCAGAAGAAAGCCCCTGAACCCGATCGACTCGGCCATGGTGCACCACGTGATGCATCCCGCCTGCCCTTCATGGGCATCCCTTCATTACTCTGCGTGGCTGCGGAGATCCATGGGGCCAAGGGAGGAATTGCAGCGCTCGAAGGGCGTATCCAAGCCCAGACTAGACGCACCCCTCCTTGATTTGTGCTGTGCATTTTCATCCGAAGAAGCCCAGCACATAGCTGACTCCCCGACTCAGGCCTCTGGGGGAGGAATTGCAACTGTGTTACAAGCCAGCACTGTACTAAGGCTGTGCCGTCCGATCATTTTAGAAGAAAAGCCAAACGTAATGACCGTTGCAAAGAGAAGAAGAATACGGCTGGGCTACTAAGGCTGTGCCAAGTATTGACAAGCTGTTGAATACGCTCTATAGATATCCGGCCGGTGGAGGCTGATGAGTTGCAAACAAGGCTTCATCGGATTGAAAAACTTGTACATTGCGATAAGACTGCATGGAGCGCTGCACAGTAGTGTTATTCAAGGCCGCAACAAAGTCCTGAAGTTTGAGCAACAGAGGCAACAGCATAAAGCATGGCCCATTTTCTAGGAATTGGCTCCCTGGTTATTGCCAGATGCCGACAGGGGCATCGTTATTAGACAAGGCACAGGATCAATTACTGAAACATACTGACACCCACTCAATTTGTGTGTGTGTGTGTGTGTGTGTGTGTGTGTGTGTGTGTGTGTGTGTGTGCGCGTGATGTGTGTGTGTGTGTGTGAGTGTGTGTGTGTGTGTGTGTGTGTGTGTGTGTGTGTGTGTGTGTGTGTGTGTGTGTGTTTAGCACGCGGATGAGAAGTGGAAGGGAAGGAGGGGGGGGGTTTCTCATTACCCCAGAAGTTCGTGTGGACAATTGTTCTGGCGTCATTTCCTTGCCAATTCCACAGGGAGTGAAAATAGTTGTTTTGTCTTGTCGAGCGGTAGCGGCTGTTCAACCGTATGGGGGACAGGCAAAGCTTTTACTGCCGACAAGAGAAATCTGAAAAGCTGTTGTTAAACTGCTGCAGGAAACTGCTGATCGGGCAAAGCACGAGAAACCCGATGGCTAGCAAAGAGTTTATTAGAAATCGCAAAGCACGAGAAAAGTTACCTACCCTCTCCACCGGGAGTGAGCTTACATTTTCTGAAACAACAATCATATATGTCAGTGTTGCTGACTTTCATTGCATTTCACTGCACGCGTGTTCCGACGGTTCGTGTCTCGAATTGTCATTACGCTCTCACATGACCACGTAATCTCATTATGATATTGATGGGGTTGGGACACCCCAACTTTGGAAAAGGAAGATGGGGCTCTCGCCACGGGGCAAGAGCCCTAATTTCCTACCCCGATACTCCCGGCAGTTTCACCCCTTTTCCCACCCTACCCCCGATCAACGTTGGTAGCCCGACTAGTTGCAGTAAGTAAAACCTTGAAAAACCTGGAAGGACAATGTCAAATGGTCCCCAGACATACATGTACATAAGCCCTCTCCCAACACATCCACCATATCCGTATGTAACAAAGACAATATCCACAACCCATACGTAATACACATAATTACGATGATATAAGTATGATATTCTCTTACAAGTATGATATTCTCATTTCCGTACATGTAACTGAAAGTTTGGGTGGGACTCCTGGTGGCAGATGTGGCCAGCACCTTGCCCCAGAAGGTCCCGTGTACATGCACGCAGGAGTTTTTGGTGTGTCTAGGGTCATGTCAGCAGGACATATTGGCATTTCTCATTTTTTGCAAGATCGTGTTCATGTCAAACTCACTGTTGACTTTAAAAAAACGTGGTTATTGTTAACTAGGTTATATTTACTAACAGGAAATTACCCTGGTAAAACACGTGCCAACACTTGCAAATCATCCTCCTTCCCATCTCAAACCTGAAATTTGTAGCCGTTTGATGTTCAGGGGGAGTCGTGGGACTCGTGGTCCGGGACTCCGGACCTCCGGAGTTCGGAGTCCCGGATGTTGTAAAGGTCCGGTTGTGTCACGGACTTCATGATGAGTGTCTCTTCTAGATCACCCCGATGGCTCGACTCTATATTGGGATCGGGCTCTTGGCCGCAAGTTTTTTGGCTCCTCAACGACTCACTTCTTTAATTTTAAGTTGCTGAAACATGAGATCAGACACTTGGCGGCCATGGACGTGGGCTGTATTTGCTTTCACGACACTGTTCGGTGTCATCTTCGCGATCCTCTGTTGGTTTAGCTACACGGTATGGGAGCATGACTTTTGATGTATTTTGGAAAATACTCGTGGAAATATCATCTAGTTCTTCTGGTCGATGAAGACGTCTATTTTCTTCCAAACCAAGACGCGAGCTCGAACCTTGGTTTGGCTGATAAGAACGTTGTTCTGAGCATTGCCTCATCCAATCGTCTAGCGGAACCCCAGATGGCTCCAATTTCTGTATAAAGATTCTAGTGTATGACATTGGTTGACGTGGTGCAGAATCTGCGGCACATGGCTGACGATGTAGACTTGTTGACACCTCCGGGAACGACTAGGGAATGGTAAGCCTGCCACTGCTGTCTGTATGCTTTCCCTTTCATAGAGGGAAAGTAGAGCTGTGATAGTACTGTATCTTGCCGATATTCGAATAGCTGCTTCATAACCAAGCCACAGTTACACCACAGCAGTTGTCTAGGCAAGCAGCCTAGACAGCACCACAGAAGTCTATCTTCCTTTACTCCTTTCCAATGGCTGCAGGGTTGACATCTTCAATGGCGCAGCTGCGAGCGCTTTCTTTGCGGTGGTGTTGGTTGTTCTCTTTCTGGTGATGACCTGTTAACCCGTCCTGACCGGCTAATACAATGCATAAAGTTCGCGCGACAAACCAGACTTTTGGTTGCATTTACATTATGGGGTTTCTGATGGTGGTCTGGTATTGTTGGCTCAGTTGCTGGCAACCTACTACATGATCTTGAGTGTGAGGCCCTTGGGTCATCCACGTTCCAAGTACGGTAAGGGAGTCCTGGTTGGCGCAGCGTTCTTCATTGCGCTTCATCTTTGCAACATCGCGGCTCAGGTTTGCTACACTTCTCACTACCACCAATAACATCAGCCCTGGTTTATGCCACGGATGGCTATGCAGATGTCGATGTCATGATGAACTTATTCTGACATCGTGATCAACTTTAAAGACAAATTTCTATATTCATGAACTCTGCCATGGCTGTTGCACTCATGGCACTCCTCAATTTGTAGAATCAGGGGGTCTTGATCTATATAATATTCCTCTTACATGTATTTTCTGAGGCATCTTGGCATCATATTGCCTTTCCTCGCAGTTAGCAGGTGTCCTTATTAACTATGACACCTGGATGGATACGATTGGATGAGAGCATTTAAGGCGAATGTACACAAAGTGTCTGCATCTTTCTGGCTGTGTTAGACCATAGACTGGCTTGATTCACTTCATGTCCATGTACTTGGCCACAAAAGTTCGGTTTACCCTGCATGCGCTAAGGGGTGATTGCAAACAGCTTTCTGTTGATACAAATGCACTTTCTAGAAGTTCATTGGAAACCCGCTCTGTTTGGAGATGTCACATCTCGAAAAGCTACACCATTTGGGCAAATTGCAAATGCTGCTAGTATGTTATGAAAACCGCGGCCTGTACACGTGATGGTTCTTAACGTAGCTGATTGCCACCAGCGAAAACTTAATGAGCAAGCCTGCGAGGCACATTTACAATAAGGGGAATGATCACTTGCTGGATGGGTTCAGAAACAAATAGACCTCTGAATTGCTTTTCCAACACTTGTATCTGTTCCAACCTATATTTGTGCACGTCGTTTTTACGTGTTACCTTTTTTTGCTTTACCCACACATGGGTCACGCTGGGCTAAAGTCTTGCTAAGGTGGTCAGAAGAAAACCTCAATAACATGTGCACTTGTACATGAAGGCGCAGTGCAGCTGGTAGGAGTGTGGTCTAAAATGTTCGTAGCCGAATGGATAAAAATGTTTTTCTTTCTGGGACTCGAGCGGATATGCACATGTGGGGGCATCGTGTGCAGTTTTACACCTTCCATGGAGCAAGCACATTTTTGGCTTACAACCGCCAGCTGCTTACAGCGACGTAACTCCTTTGTTTCCCTCCTCCTTGACGCCGGGGAAGGTTAAACTTATCCTCATCCTGCACCTGCGCTCCGCTCCCTCTGTCCCTGCCACCTCCTCTCTCACCCCCCCTATCTCTCTCTCTCTCTCTCTCTCTCTCTCTCTCTCTCTCTCTCTCTCTCTCTCTCTCTCTCTCTCTCTCTCTCTCTCTCTCTCTCTCTCTCTCTCTCTCTCTCTCTCTCTCTCTCACACACACACACACACACACACACACACACACACACACACACACAGGCACAAACACCCACACGCACATGCACGCATGCGTGCATACGCCCTCACACCCTCCTGTGCCCACGCACGGCAACATTTAAAGCATACTACATTGCACGTCATGTTGGAGTTGGAAACGTGGCTGGAACGAGTACCTCCGTCCTTTTGTCTCCTTTTGAATGACGTGCGAGTAATTACTGATTCGCCGTTGTGGATGCTATCGTGACCTTCATGTACATCGGCAATTACAGTGTTCACGATACATTGGGGCGTACAATTTGTACATTGGGTTGTTAATTAACTGAACATGTTCAGTTTATTAACCGAACAACGTTGTGTTCTACAGGTGGGTATTTGGGTTCATCTCAACACTGTGCTTCCTGATCTTCACTTGTATGTTGGCGTTCTGGCATGACAAAGCCGCAGAGAATCTGGAGCTCCAAGCCTTGTCCCGAAGTACGCCCTCCCAAGCCTCTTCTTACGCCTCCCCAGTTCAAGACAAGTGTCCCAGATGCTTGCACATCTTGGGGCCCACCGCATGTCTTTTGATAATTGATCGGCCCCTGTGGCAGGCCTGTTTTGTATTGGATGATTTGAATATCGGCATGACAGATCGATGCTTGCATTGCTGTGGGGGCCGGCGGGGTAGGGGGTGGGCAGGGTGGGCAGGCAGGCGTCAGGCGCACATACTAGTGGGGCGGGCACGGCGGGCAGGCAGGCGCCAGGCGCACATACTAGTGCCATGACGGATTAAAGGCCAGCAAGTACCCCACGACAGTGCAGGAGGAGTGTTGGTTGGAACTTCACTCCCGTTTTATCCCATCCGTACATCGGTGTGATCAACAGGCAACCCCTGATTGTAGCTTTTTACAAGACGCAGACACGTCAGGAAAGACGGTATGCCAAATTTGAAAAGGTGGTCTTCTGATACCTCTGCATATGCATCTTAAATGGTCACGAGAGGCGGTATGGCGAATTCTTGTCAAACTTGCAACGGCCGTCCTCTAGTCCATCTGCTATGCTATGCATCTAAGTGCGCACGTACATCTTGCCTTACTGAAATGGCGTTTGTCGATGGGTGCAGGCGATCTTTATGGCGTGGAAGTCCACTGATTAAGAGTTACATATCTGCTTGTACGGTGTTGTACCGTACTGGTAGTGTGAGGAGGCTGCTGATGCTACTTCACGTTGTGCTAGTACTATGGTGCCTAACAAAACCCTTGGCCAACTAGTCAAACAATCGCCCTTTGCCGGCGGACGTTGTCATGTACCTATGCGCCACATTGCCACACTTGATGGAAATTCATATTGTGCACAATGCGAAGGGGGCATTATACACTTCAATACTTGAAGGGAATTCTGTCATGGGCCCGGTGCATGTGCACGTTGCCAAGGGGAGTTGATACATACTGCGTGCCTGTGTGATAAGATGGAAGGCTGGCTCTGGAAGGTCAAGACAAGGCGAGGAGGAACTGTGAGGCAGTGCCACACGCGTGTGAGGCACTGCGCAGTATGTATCAACATGCCATTGTTGCGCAGAGTCGTTAACTTTTGGCGATGCCGTTGTTGGACCACGGCCAACAATCGTGTCAGTGAGTATCAGTTGGAGCTGCACCCCCTGCCTTGGTGGCGTGTGTGGGAAGCAGACTTTTTGACGTTTAGAAATTAGCGACATTTAGAAGTAAGCGTGAGAATGCGATTCTTACTGTTTAAAACCAGGAATCATCTAGAATCAGTCGGGAATTATCACATTTCTTGTAAGACGCGGAAGGGGTCTGGGACAATAACTGAGTAGACGTCTCAGCAAAAAACGTCGACGCCGGCTGATCCTCTCAATGTTGTGAAGTTAACAACGTCAAGTAAACTAGCAGATTTTAACTCACCGTATGTGTATGTACGTACAATGTAGTACGTGTACGTGCAGTGCATGGTGCACCCACGTGGGGCTCATGACTTGGAAGTGCACCTAGGATGCCACGGGTGGTAGCTACGTATAGCCTATCATACGGACGTCCTAGCACTTGCGCGACGGTCTCTTTGGCTATGGAGTAGCCACCTATACGTGCCTGGTTATGAGAAAATGGCCATTTTCTCCCAACCCATGGGGGGGGGGGGGGCGCCGAAGGGTGGGGAGGAATGAGTGAGAGGTGCAATGTGACGGGCATGAGCTTATCATTGTGTAATGTAGAAGATCTTCTACTTAATTACGGTATTCCAATTCGGTGACCCAGTTGCCGCAGTTGGTCCCCAGGGCTAGAACCAGTCATGGGGAGGTGTTGCAGTAAATGTTACTAAACAATGCCAAGGAGCTCGCGAGCATACGTTCTTCATTTCGGGCATTACGTGCTTCATGTCGAGCATACGTTCTTCATGTTGGGCATATGTTCTTTATATTAGACAGGAACATTGTCGAGAAGTCAGGCAGCAATATGAATAGAGCGGCTGTCATTGGGAGTGCCATATGTAGTGTAGTAGGCCTCTTGACGTGCGGCTAACTCCGACACATGAGGGGGCGGCAGCATAGCCTTCGACACGCGAGTAGTACACTGCAGATGTCTATCGATAGTACGCCAGCATTCTATCGACACACAATAGTACGCTAGCATACTATCGATGGACGCTAGAGTAGATGATAGAGGTATCTCTGTGTATTACCTACAGCGCTGTAGATAGTACCCACAGATATCTCTATCTAGAGATAGTTTGTTGCTACATGCAGGGGCTATGGAAGACTGGGTGATCACTAGCCAGGGTGGGTCACTGTAATGCACCTATAGGGTCGGTTACAGTGATGTACCTCTAGGGTTGGTCACAATGATAGTACTGGTGGCAACTCCAATGAGGTCACATTTCAGCCTACCTCTGCTTCCACTTCCACCTCTTCCTCTTCAAACTCCTCTTCCACCTGTGAAGGACGCGTTCTGGGCCCATCCCTCGTTGTACAAGGCTTGTACATTCACATGCTTACGTAATACATCATGTACACTTTTGGTCAGAGGCATTCAAGCAACTTCTCTTCCACCTGTCGCCGTTCCGCCCCTAAAGCTTTCAGAGATTCCCCACGTTTCGTCCCGACCTCTGCTTACCATATACGTCTGGCCAAGGAAACTAAATAGGTTTGTCGAATCTTGCAGACTTTGCAATCAGTTCTACCCGCATTTCGTCCCACCACTGCTTGCCTATACAATGAAACTCAACATGTTTGTGGAATTTTGAAGACTTCACATCAGTTCCACTCACATTTCGTCCCACCACTGCCTTTACCATATACGCCTGGTCAATGAAACTAAATATCTTTGTTGAATCTTGGAAACTCTGCATCAGTTCTACCCTCCCTTCGTCACACCATTGCTTACCATGTGCGCCTACTCAAGGAATCCAAATATGTTTGTTAAATCTTGAACACTTTGCATTAGTTCAACCCACACTTCGTCCCACCACTGCTTACCTATATACGCCTAGTCAATGAAACTGAATATATTTGTTGAATCTTAAAGTGTTATAATAGTGAAAGAGCATATTGGGTGCCTTTCCCTCAGAAGAGTAATGGTGGCCAGATCAGCTCCAATTACCAGTGAGAACATTTAGTAGAATGAGTAATGGGTGGCAGAACCTAGGAGTTCTGCCAGAACCAATCTAGACCAATTTTACGTTAATAAGGGAGGATGAGGTAATCTGACACGGTTTGCTCGAAAGGCTATATGCTCCTGGCTCGAAGGAATGAGGCACTTGATTGGGACATCAAAAGCACTTCGGGTGTTTGTCATTTATCTGTTGCCAGTCAAGTCATCTCATTCACAGTCGCCACTGCTTGTTACTCGACATACAACAAGAGTGTCGCCGGGCTAAACACCCTCGTGCCGGGTCATACAGGTAGACTGTTGTCAGGACATCACATACACAAGAACAATGGATTAGGAAAGGGTCTAGATAATGTGTAACAGAAAGGTGCTAATGCTTTAGCTCATCGGACATCGGTAATGCAGACAATCAGTAACGTCGTAGATAGAGTAGTTTGAATTGCTGAGTGATGAGAGAGAGCAATAAGCATTGTAAGACTTGATTGGGACATCAAAAGCACTTCGGGTGTTTGTCATTTAACTGTTGCCAGTCAAGTCATCTCATTCACAGTCGCCACTGCTTGTTACTCGACATACAACAAGAGTGTCGCCGGGCTAAACACCCTCGTGCCGGGTCATACAGGAAACGCCACGCTCAGAATTGTTCAGGTTATGGGCCCACCAACTCGTACGCTGAGCACTTGAGATGTTTGACCCGAAAGAAAGGATCTGCGATGGGACGAACGAGACAGAGCGGGAGAATGGGCTCGGGCTCGTCAAGACCTGTGAGGCCTCCTCCACCTCAACCACCGACGTATGACAGTTTGAGAAGAGCTGGTGGAGAGACAGGACCACGAACACCTGAGGAACGAGCATTCATCGTCAAGGACTTCGTCAGCCGAGCTTACGGACAGGGCAGACTCGACCCTCCACAGTGGTTTAAACTGAGATTTCCAGTTTACCCTGCCTACAAAGTCACAACCTGGGAGTGTTCTTTCATCAACGGCGACCCAGGATTCGTAACTCGAGCACTTTTTGAACGACACCTGCGTCAGGTCGGAGGTCCGGACCAGGAAGAGTTCTGGGCAGAAAAGGCAGCGTACACAGCTGTGGAGACTGCTCTCGCCTCGTTCGACGAGGATTTCCTTCTTTCTCTATTGGGGAGCGTAAAGGGATACAGTCCGGAGGAGTGGTGCACAGGAACAGACAGCCAGGACGAGGACGGAGACTCGAAATTTTCAGAACGCGACGAAGACTGATCAGATATCCAACAAAATGGCAAAGAAGGGCTCAAGCACCAGTGAAGCATCAAAGTCAGCGGACGAGGAATCAACATCAACCCCCACACGAGAGCCATGTACACCCAGTACCTCCAAGGGTGAGGGAGATAGTCTTCCCAAGATTATTGCCACGCAAGTAAAGGTCCATATCAAGCTATTGCGTCATGGTCAGAACTTTATAGTGTGGGACAATGCGTTCACTGCTGCTAATAGTGCAAAGGGTTCCCTGCCTGCTATTCAAGAAGCCATGCCTGGTACTATCCACAATGCAGCTGCTATGCTACTGATGTATGAATCCGTACCAGAAGAATGGCTGGGGGAGCTGTCTAGCAAGCCCTCTGCGTATGATGCCTATGTATTTATCTGCAAGAAATTTGTTGGTGGATACAACCCCCAAGCCAATGCAGACTGGCTGAAGGAGATGGCAAGGGGCATGAAGAGAGGTGAAACTATATCCCAGTATGTATCCAGGATGATCAATCTGAAGAGCTGCCTGAAACGTAATGGACATGATCTCCTGGATGGTCATGTGGCAACCCAGATAGTGCAGGGACTTCCAGCAGCAGCCAACCCACCAGGATTGCTACCCACTGCAGTTGCTCAACCTTTGGATCAGCTTGCAGACCTGATCTCCACCACAGCAGAGGCCTCAGGGTATAATGATGATGGGGAGCAACAGGCAGTGGTCATGATGGCTCAGCCTACCCCACCTGCCCCTGTATCTGCACCAACAGCATGTGCGCTGAACCAACCCAAGCAGCCAGCAGAGGGGGACGCAAAGGGAGAGGTAAAGGGGACCTGCAACTACTGCCACAAAAGGGGACACTTCTGGCGAGACTGCCGCAAGAGGCAGAGGGATGCAGAAACCCAGAGGAACGTAGTTGCAGCTGTACAGCAGCTAGCTGGCATGTGGCCTCAAGGGCAATTTCCTGGAGCACCTCAGCCACCCCCAACTGTGCAGCATGCCTTCCCTGGAGCTGGAGCATTCCCACTGTTGCATCCACCGCATGGTCCTCCCTCTCCCCCTTCAGAAGGTATGCCATACGTAGTGTCCTACAATGTGCTGGACTCTCACTGCAATAAACAGTCCAAACAGTCTTGGCTTGTGGATAGTGGAGCGTCAGTGCACCTTGTGAACAGCCTGTCCCTGCTGCATGCCCCCACTGTCCATACCAAGCCTATTCCCCTTCAACTGGCCACATCAGATGCAACAGGAGGAATCATTGCAACTGGCTCAGTTTGTTTATTGTCCCCACAGCATGTACCACTGTGGCTGCATCATGTGCAGTGTGTTCCTTCAGCTACTACCAATATCCTGTCAGTATCTGCTGCCCTTCGTGATGGTGCCTGCCTTGCTACAGACAGTGTGGGGAGCTTTACAGCAGTGACAGGCCCAAATGGGTGGAGGATGCCAGTGAGTGCAGAGAATGGCCTGTACTATGTACACAACTGTTTGCCTGTGACAGCAAGTAAAACCCCAAGCCCAGTGACAGCTGCCTTGAAGAGAAAATGTAAGAAAAGCCTGAAGCATGACTGCACTAGACGTTTCCTGTGGCACAGCAGATTGGGACACCCTGGTGAACCATGGATGCAAGGTGTAAAGTTATCCGAATTGTTTGCACCGATGAAAAGTGCCAGTGTGGCCCGAGCGCCACACCGTATGTGCTAGCGCGAAGCCTAAAGAGGCTACGCCTAGCCTAATGTACCGCTTGGCATCCGACGGCTACCCTGGCGGAGTCTGCCTGCCGCGCGCTACATTCTCCCCCTCCTAGGTGACCGAGCTCCCGGGAGGCCTGCCAAAGCAAGCCGCAGTCACAGGCAGAGGCGTATAGAAGGTCACTGCCACACTTCTATACATCACACTTTGAGCCGGCGAGTCTCCTCCAGACACCAGACCGCAGCCTGGGTGTACACTTGCCTGAGGTATCTCTATGGTACGCCTAGACCAGAATCCCGCAGTGACGGGGCCCAAAGGGCAGTCGTCGGCGTGAACAAATGTACACTCCACGTGTACAGGTTCCCATGAAGAAGCAGTGAAGTTGCTAGCTTCAGGGCGGATAGTAGGGGCCGGGGCTGGACGACACTTAGCCACCAAGTCAGGGGACGTTCTGTGATCACGCGAACGTATGGGTAAACCACGACCCCCCGGTGACGCAGCTTGACAGGCTCGTGCTGCTGTGTTTCCCCTAGTCAACCTGCCCACGACGGCGTGCCCCGCCTCGTGGTGCCCGTGCGTTGACTGTGTCCCAGTATCCCTTTACAACATTGGGAGCATTTGTCAAATTCCGTTCCTCTTCCCAGGTGTCATGCTCTGACGAGTAACCCTTCCAGCGGACAAGGTACTCATACTTGGGACGGCCACGTGAATTGACACGACGGTGGTCCATTAAGGCTTCCACCTCGTACTCATCTTCCCCCTCCAGCACCTCTGCAGGTGGTGGGGGTTGCATCGAACCATCCCGCCGGTACCGTTCCAGGTTGGAGACATGAAAGACATCATGAATCCTCCATCGTGCCGGGAGGTCAAGCTCATAAGCTTGGGTACCCACCCGTTTCACGACTTGGAACGGCCCACCCAACGCGGGAGGAGCTTGGGCGTGCCCACCTTGAAACGGAGGTTCTTTGAGGAGAGGAGGACCCAGTCCCCCACACCAAATTGAACGTCCCTTCGTTTGGTGTTGGCATACTGCGCTTGTCTCGCAGTGGCCACCCGATGGGTCATCCTGGCCTCATTGATGAGGCGTTGCATGCCCTGAACAAAGTCAGACGCACCAGGTACCCGTCTATTGGGGAGAATCGCGACTGGCAGGTGGGGGTGAAACGCGTAGTTCAGCAAGAACGGCAAGGACCCCGTGGACTCGTGATCGCAATTATTGATCGCGAATTCTGCACAGACCAACTTCTCATCCCAATCATCCTGGGACTTGGCCACATACATGCGTAGCATGTCCTCGAGCACTCGATTCACTCGCTCAGTTTGCCCATCCGTCTGCGGATGGTAGGCTGTTGACATGGCTTGTCGAGTCCCAATGGATTGACACAAAGCTCTAGCAAAGTGGCTGGTGAAGAGCTTATCTCTATCGGACACCACCACTTGGGGAACACCATGCAACTTCCACACATTGTCAACGTACAGCTTAGCCGTCTGCTCAGCCGTAGCCTTGGTGGTTGTGGGCATAAGATGCACCATCTTGGTCAGCTTATCCACTACGACGAAAATGGCATCATGACCCTTGCCTGTCCTAGGCAATTGGGTAATGAAATCCATAGTCACCGTGTGCCAAGGATTCAGCGGCAACTGTAAAGGTTGCAGCAACCCCGCAGGCAAAGTGTTCCGAGCCTTGTTCTTCTGACACAAGTGGCACGTAAGCACGTAACGTTCGATGTCAGCAAGCATGGTAGGCCACCAATAATGGCGCCTTACCAGGGCCAAGGTTTTCTTCACTCCTTGATGGCCAGCATACGGGCTATCATGCAGTTCCTTGAGGATGTGAGCTCGCAGCCCGAAAGCATCCGGAACCACGGCCTTCCCCTCCCTCAGAAGGAAGCCGTCAAAGTCTAGCAGACCTTCAACATTCTGCTTATCTTGGAACCATGGGTCTTGAGTATAACCCTGGACAAATTTGCCCTTCCAAGACAGAGCAACCCCGGCCGCAGCACTCCCCTCCCCCGCAGAGCGGATAGTGCCAACCAAGGCACAAAGAGAGAGCGTTGGCAGACAACGGTGCGCCGGGTGCGAACACCCACCAATCACCACGCCATTGATGATTGGACAAGGAGCCTCATAGTCGGACGGATGCCGACTCAGAGCGTCAGCCACCACATTGGACGTTCCGGGGGCATAGTCCATGCGAAAATTGAACCTCGAAAGGAACTCTGCCCACCTGGTTTGCCGTCTACTTAAAGTAGGCAAAGTGTCCAAATAAGTGATAGCCTTGTGGTCCGTGACTACACGAAACTCAGGGGCCCCCTCTAGGTAGCACCTCCAGACTGTCAATGCATGCACCACAGCTAGAAGTTCTTGCTCCCCAGTAGGATAGTTAACCTCAGCGGGAGTCAAGCGACGACTCTTGTAGGCAACTGGGCGACCCTCCTGGTACAACACGGCCCCCAACCCTGCCAAAGACGCATCGCAATGGACCTCAAACGGCTTTGAGAAGTCAGGATACGCTAAGCAAGGCGCATGTGTCAAGGCATGTTTAATCTCGGTAAACGCCCGAACACACCCAGCACTCCATACCCAGGTCACACCTTGGCGTATGAGTCTGTACAGTGGCGATGCAAGTGCTGCAAAATTGCGAACAAAATTGCGAAAGTAAGTTGCCAGCCCCAGGAAAGACCGCAACTCGCCAACATTCTTCGGTGTGCTCCAATTAGCAACTGAAGCCACCTTACGTGGGTCCACTTTAATCCCATCTGCTGAGACTAAATGGCCCAAGTACTCCAGCTCATCCTTGGCGAAAGAGCACTTCTTTAGGTTAGCATACAACTTATGCTGCCGCAACAGTTCAAGGACTTTGCGGAGATGCTCCCTATGCTCTGCAATGGACTTGCTGTAGATGAGGATGTCATCAAGGTACACGAGCACAAACTTGTGCAGGTAAGGAGCAAAGATAGCATTCATGGCAGTTTGGAACGTGGCCGGGGCATTAGTCAGCCCAAATGGCAAAACCCGCCACTCGAACAACCCCGCGGGTGTTCTCCAGCTGTCTTTGGCATATCCTCATCTGTGATCCGGATCTGGTGATAGCCAGACGTGAGGTCAAGACTAGAGAACACTGTAGAACCCTGCAGTTGATCAAGAGTATCATCGATACGAGGCATCGGATACCTGTTCTTGACCGTCTGTCGATTCAAAGCTCGGTAATCAATGACCATCCGGAGGCTTCCATCCTTCTTTTGCACAAAAAGAATGGGCGCACCATAGGGTGATGTAGACGGCTGTATATACCCTTTGTCCAACAATAGCTTTGTCTGGCGTAACGCCTCATCATACTCTAAGCGTGAAAGCCGGTACAACGGACGAGACGGTGGACGAGCATGTGGATCGCTCAAGGGTATAGTGTGTCTAACCCCTTGCCTCTCAGGCGGAAGGTGCGGGACATCTTCAGGGAAAACATCTTGGAATTCACTGAGTATGTCAACAACAGGAGAGTTAGGAGAAGGAATGGAGACATTCGGATCGGTAGATAGATCGGTTACAATTGCCAGAAAGGACTGACAGCCCTTTCTGCTTAACCTTCTAGCCTGCACTGCAGACAAAACCAATCTAGGCACATCCTCCACTTCTGAACCCTTCAAAGGCCTCTCCTCCTTAGGCGGGCAACGCAAAACGAACGGCTTGTTCTTTCTTGTATACCCCCTAACGGTGTCCTCTTCAAACATGAGATTTGCACGGAATGTCTTTAACCAGGGAGTCCCCAACAGCACATTCCAATCCATGGCAAAGTCTAGCACAAGACACGACACCTTTGCAAACTGTACCCCCTGGATGACAATGTCTAAGACAGCACATCCGATGTGGTTTACAGCTCTCCCGTCAGCCAACTTAATGCTTAAAGAATCCCCCTTCGGCGGCACAATCTCCAAGTGAAGGGCTTTAGCAAAGTCTGCACTGACCACATTGCAAGAAGCTCCAGAGTCCAGCATCGCCGTGGCCTTGCTCCCCTGCACCTCGGCAGGAAACACCATCACAAGCTGTGACACGGCTTCTTGACAAGCAAATGCATGAATAGACGTCAAACATGCAGGGCCTACATCGCCAAGCGAAGGCCCACACCTTCAAGCATTAGAAGGTCCCGCGCCGGGGCTTGTCTTCTTGCCAGAAGACCCCTTCTTGAGAGGGCATTCGAATGCAAAATGGCCGGGCTTGTTGCATTCGAAACAGACGCCAGAGGCCAGCTTCCCAGCCGCCTCCCGCCTGTCCTGGCTTAGGCCGTACTTCTTCTGAAGTTTGCCCAAGTGGCGTGTGGCTCCCTTGGGATGGTTATGGGCGGGACGCTTGGTCCCACGGTCCCGAGGTACTTCTCCCTCCTCGCGGTCCCCATAGACCTTCTCCTTTCCCTTGGAGACACCTGAAAGCATAGCCAACAAAGATTCAGCCTCTTTGGCAGCTTTCACCACCGCCTCCACATTGCTCATCTCACGCCTTACCGAGGCATCCTTCATAATGAGTTCAAGTAGAGCGGGTTTTAGGCCAGCCCGAAAAGCTGCACAAGCTTCAGGCCCAGTTACCGGATATGTGACTGCCTCAACTGTTATTGCCCTAAAGGCAGTATAGTATTGAGCCACTGTTCCAGATTGTTTAAGTTGCGCCAAACGATATCGCACGGTGTCTTCCACTGACATATCGACAAAGTTGGCCAACAATTCAGCTTTGAACAAATCAAAGTCTTTCACATCCTTGCCATGCAAAGCCAAAGACTTTTTGATCAAAGCCCATTGTTCAGCTGCTTTCCCAGAAAGACACAAGGATGCGTGATCTACAAGCGTGTCAGGAGTGAGCTGCAACAACGCCGCGTATGCCGCAAACTGCTCGAACCAAGTTGTTATCTTAGTCCCATCCTTGCTTCCATTAAAAATAGGCGCTGGAGGCCTCGTTTTAGGAGCAACGAAAGGCATAGGCGAGGGAGACGCACCTTGTCCCCCCCCCCCCCGATCCTTGCAGCAAACGCATAATCGCGTCCATCTTGCCGTCCAGGCTGCCAACTTGGGTTCCCAAAGACCCAATATCAGTGTTAAGAGCTTGGACAGACGACTCTATGCTGGTCACCCTTCTGTCGTGTAGGACATGACTCGGGATCCGAGCATAAAAAGCGCGCGCCGCAGCGCACCAAAGCCAATACCTCCACACAACTTTTGCCCAAATAGTGGAAGCTTCCACTAAGTCTTTGGAACATTGTGCAAGGCCTAGGCCATCGTCGCCCTCAGAGGACGGGTGCCGAACTGAATCGGCACACTCCGTCATAAGTGCCCGAGCCTCTTTCAAATCGTTGATGACTTCAACAATGCCGAGCCTTGCCCACTCAAGAGCTTCCTCAGCAGTCTCAAAGTCAAAAACCTTGGAAAGCAAGCCCTTCCAGTCATAACCCGAAGTCGAGTCGACCGGGTCAACACCCTCTGGAATATCTGGCACCTCAATATCCAACTCTTTCAGATATGAATAATAAGGTCTAGTATTTCCAGGGTATGGGAGCCTCCTTAGCGTGGATCGAGGAGGTTTGCCCACCAAAGGGACGAGGTCGGTCGGGATCGGCGGCAAAACGAGAGCCATTAAACCCAAACAAAGGAGCGCAACCCCAAACCGAAAAGCGAAGATGCTTAAAAAAAAATTTGTCAAGCCAATCAAAGCAGAAGTGACCAATATGGGGCACCAAATGTAAAGTTATCCGAATTGTTTGCACCGATGAAAAGTGCCAGTGTGGCCCGAGCGCCACACCGTATGTGCTAGCGCGAAGCCTAAAGAGGCTACGCCTAGCCTAATGTACCGCTTGGCATCCGACGGGGCTAACCCTGGCGGAGTCTGCCTGCCGCGCGCTACACAACGTTTGAGCAGCGAGCAGTTAGTCACTGGCCTAGACACACATCTCTCCCCTTGTGAAAAATGCCCCAAGTACTGTGAAGCCTATTGAGGGGAAGCATGCCCGCCCACCTTTTGGGGAAAGTTCCAGACCTGCAGTGAACCCTCTTGACAGAATTCACATTGACACTGTGGGTCCCATAACTCCAGCTGCAATCACTGGAGAACGGTTTTGGGTGACAGTAGTTGATGAAGCATCAGGATGGAAAGCAGCCTTGCCAGTTAAATCTAAGGATGTTATCGGAGCTGTTGTCAGGGATCTTATCCTGTTTTGGCAGACTGAACGAAGAACCACTGTGAAATGCATTCGATGTGACAGGGGTACTGAATTTATTAATGCCAAATTCAAGGAGTTCTGTGCATCTCAGGGCACTAAGTTGGAGATGTCAGCGCCATATACCCCGCAACAGAATGGGATAGCAGAGCGAGCCAACAGGACCCTCAAGGAGCGAACCAGGACACTTCTCAACTTCGCAGCGGCCAGTCCTGTGATGTGGAAAGAGGCTCTGGAGACAGCCTGCACCCTTCTGAACATGGGACCCAGCTCAGGCAGGCCTCTTACCCCCTGTGAAATGTTTATGGGATATAAACCTGATGTCTCCCTTCTACGTACCTGGGGATGTCTGGCATTTGTGCATGTTCCAGACCAGCAGAGGGGTGTATTTGCACCCAAGGCAGTGCCCGGGATGTTCACTGGATATTCGCCAGTGTCCAAGGCATTTCGAATCTATCTAGGAGGAGGGGTCTGGCGGGAGAGCAGAGATGTGGAATTTGTGGAGCACATTCGGGGGGCCTCCAGAGTGGGAATACACATTCTGCCTGGACAGCCACAACAGTTTTCATATCCTGAAGGCCTGCACCTCCAGCAGCGGGACAGTGAACTTCCTGCTGGTCACATCCAACCCCACACTCAGGATGGCACGATCAGCATACCCTGCTCCAGCAACAGACCTGACAGCACCCTCCCAGAAGCCCCTGACGAGGCTGCAACCGAGCCTGGCTGTCAGGGGAAGTGCCTCCCGGAGGAAGGTGCCTCTGATCTTGCCACTGGATCACCGGGAGGAACTCATCCGCTGGACCTGGACCAGTCCGGCATGTTGGAGACACTTCATCGAATGGCAAGAGGGAATCCCGACAGTGGAGGACATCAACGGTGTTTAGAGCGAGCACAGCAGATACTCAGAGATCCACGGCCTGACAACGAAGGCCAGCCTCCGGATGGATTGACAAGATCACAACGTTACGAGCATCGCACTGCTGCTCGCGAGCTCCTGCTGGCACAGGAGAAGGGAGAGAGCTGTGAGCGAGTGGGGTTGACTGAATGTGACACCGAGTCACAGGGACCAGGGGAAGTGCAGGAAAGAGGTCAGGATCCTGAGAGACCTGCATCACATGTGAGCGATGAGAGGGGGACAGTCTCTGATCAGACTGAGGATGGTCCAAGTGAGCTGAGTTTCTTGGGTGGGACCTGTTCAGTACCTGAGGAAATTGTTAGAGATGTGAGTTCTGTCTGTAATGCCCAAAGACAATGTGGTGCCAGCCACACAAGTGTGGGCTATGCCTGTGAGCGTGCTGCTGGGCCTGCGCCCCAGCGCTCATGTTTGGCGGGGAGCAGACAGAGAGAGAGAGAGACAGGGGCACAACACCAAAACAGACCAAGTGTCCAAGCTGGGCAGAGTGGTCCAATTGCCTGCGAGAGCTCTGACGAGGCTGAAGCACGTCAGTCATGTAAGAGTGTGGATGAGGAGGTGAATCGGAAGCTTGGACAGTGTGAGAATTTGCCCAATTACAAGAGCTTTCCGAGAGATACCTGTGTCTGGGAGGATGATGTGAGAGTGCGAAGCAGTAAGCTCGAAAAGGCACACTGTGAGTCTAAAGAGAGAGGGAGCAGCGAGGAAAGTCAGAATCCTCACAAACTGCACCCAGGTGCAATGCGGCGACATTCAGCGAAAGAGTAGTGGGTGAAAGAGAGAGTGAGAGTAAGCCAGATCAGGGGAAGCACACAGGGGTGCGGTTTGGGAAAATTAGTGTGCCTTCCAGTTTGAAGGAGGCACAGAAGTCCCCTCAGTGGGAATATTGGAAGGCTGCTATGCAAGAAGAGCAGAATTCTTTGGATGCCCACGAGGTCATGGAGTATGTTCCTAGACCTCGTGGCCATAAAGTAATTCCAGTTCATTGGATCTTTTCCGTGAAAATGGATGCCCATGGTAATGTGCTGAGGTTCAAGGCTAGGCTGGTAGCTCAAGGATGCAGGCAAATTCCTGGAGTAGATGTCATGGAAGTCTTTGCCCCAACTAGCAGTTATGGATCCAGGAGAGCATTACTGTCAGTGGCTGCACAAGAGGGTCTTGAAATTCACCAGGTGGATGTCAAGACTGCTTTCCTGAATGGGGAATTAGAAGAGGAGGTTTATGTCACACAACCTCCTGGGTTTGAAAATGGGGATGGTAATACAGTGTGTCGCTTGAAGAAGGCATTGTATGGCCTGAAGCAAGCTCCAAGGGCATGGCATAAGACCCTTAATGAGAAGCTACATACCATGGGCTATGAAGTGTGCAAGAGTGATGCTGGTCTCTATGTGAAGTGTTCAGTAGATGGAGGAAAGTCATTTGTGTTGATTTATGTAGATGATCTGCTGATAGTTTCCAAAGGCATGGGAGAGATTGAGAGAGTGAAGGGTTTACTCAAGCAAGAGTTCACCATTCATGATTTAGGAGAGGTAAAAGATTTCCTGGGCTGTCAAGTGATGAGAGATAGGGATAAAGGGCTAATTTCATTGAGCTGCATTCCTAAGATTGATGCACTGGTTGAAAAATTTGGGCTGGATCAGGAGTCTGTGGGGCCCGACACCCCTATGACCAAAGATTTTGTAGCCACACAGAGGCCTATGTCCAAGGACAACAGTGACAGCATTGGTGCTGGGAGCCCCCTGCCACCAGGACACAGGTATTGTGAACTGGTTGGGTCACTGTTGTACATTGCAAATACCACTAGGCCTGATATTTCACAGGCTGTGGGAGTGCTTTCCAGGTACAGGAATACCCCTACTACTGCTCACTGGAATGAAGCCATCAGAGTGTTGAAATATCTGAAGGCAACCAGAGATCTCGTTTTGGTCCTTGGAGGGAAGGACACAGAGCTTGAGGGTTTTGTTGATGCAGATTATGGTGGGGACCAAGATCATCGATTTTCCACTACAGGGTATATCATCCGAGTGTTTGGTGGAGCTGTAGTTTGGGGGAGCAAGAAGCAGTCAGCAGTTGCCACATCCACTGTAGAAGCGGAGTTCATGGCGGCAAGTGCAGCTGTCAAAGAGGCCAATTGGATGAAGGGATTCCTTGAAGAGATTGGGATTTCCCCATGCATTGTCAAGATTCACTGTGATAATCAGGGATGCATCAATCATCTCAGAAATCCAGTGTTCTCTAAGCATACTAAGCATATTGCTATCAGCTTCCACTTTGCGCGGGAAGCCATTGCATTGGGTCAAGTTGATGTGAAATACGTTCCTTCTGCAAGGAATGTGGCGGATATATTCACAAAGCCTTTAACAAGGCAGGTATTTCAAGGACATCGTGAGGCTCTGGGTTTGGCCAAGTTTTTGTGAGGAAAAGGCAAGGGGAAGTGTTATAATAGTGAAAGAGCATATTGGGTGCCTTTCCCTCAGAAGAGTAATGGTGGCCAGATAAGCTCCAATTACCAGTGAGAACATTTAGTAGAATGAGTAATGGGTGGCAGAACCTAGGAGTTCTGCCAGAACCAATCTAGACCAATTTTACGTTGATAAGGGAGGATGAGGTAATCTGACACGGTTTGCTCGAAAGGCTATATGCCCCTGGCTCGAAGGAATGAGGCACTTGATTGGGACATCAAAAGCACTTCGGGTGTTTGTCATTTAACTGTTGCCAGTCAAGTCATCTCATTCACAGTCGCCACTGCTTGTTACTCGACATACAACAAGAGTGTCGCCGGGCTAAACACCCTCGTGCCGGGTCATACAGGTAGACTGTTGTCAGGACATCACATACACAAGAACAATGGATTAGGAAAGGGTCTAGATAATGTGTAATAGAAAGGTGCTAATGCTTTAGCTCATCGGACATCGGTAATGCAGACAATCAGTAACGTCGTAGATAGAGTAGTTTGAATTGCTGAGTGATGAGAGAGAGCAATAAGCATTGTAAGACTTGATTGGGACATCAAAAGCACTTCGGGTGTTTGTCATTTAACTGTTGCCAGTCAAGTCATCTCATTCACAGTCGCCACTGCTTGTTACTCGACATACAACAAGAGTGTCGCCGGGCTAAACACCCTCGTGCCGGGTCATACAGGAAACGCCACGCTCAGAATTGTTCATAAAGACTTGGCATCTGTTCTACCTACATCTCGCCCGCCAGTGCTCACCAGATATACGTCTAGTCAATGAAACTGAATATGTTTGTTGCCTCTTGAAGGCCTCGCATCACTTCTATCTCTATGGCCCATGCCTTCAAATATATTTGCGGTTGGAATAGGCTTCAATCTTAATTTTAATTATATTTCACTTTTCCTTCTAAATTTGCTCACAAACCCTCATGTAATCAAACCGTTTAGAAGTAAAAGTGCATATATCAGTCGCCAAACCGTTTAACAACTTTGCAGTGAGTGGAGGTTTGCAGGGTCATTAAGGTTTACGTCATTTATGCCTTGGGACGTTTTTCTAAGAAGGTGACGGACCCTGGAGGGAAAAGATCGCATCTTGTCCACTTGGATAAGTCATGCTTCAATTTTCCTCCGAACCATGAGCCGTAAAAAGCATCTCTTCACACTTTGCACTCTTCACACTGAATTCTACATGCAGTGCTCCTGCCGCGCACGTGAGAGCATCTGCGCGTAAACCCTACCTTTCACCCGTCAGATATTGGAATTCCCTGCTGCAGGCTGAAGGCCAATTTTTCTTCCTCTACGCTGATCACGACGACTTGATGGGCGCACACACTAGCAACGACGATATCAAGGCTTGTGTTAGTGTCTCTGTGCGAAAGCTGAGACTTAGATTCTTCCTTTTCGCGGTGAGGTCGTCCGGGTTAGGGTGGAGGAGTGCCTCGCAACAGTCCTGCCTTGGGACATTTCCAAATCAAGGTATCACCTCAGCATTGCTTAAAAGCTCCTCCACATCTTGTCTTTGGGCTCGGGACGTATAGCTGTGGTTTCTTTCTTCCATGTCGGGACTGCAGGCTGAACCCATGCGCGTCTGGGTCACAATTCTTTCGATCCTTGGTTCTTCCTGCATGTTTCAGTTCATTTCTTGATGTCCAGTTTATACATAGATATTTAAGGATCATGGTTCTTTCAGTTTCGTCCGGTTGAATTGCGACGTCGTTCTGGGGCTACCTGACGGGGAGGCGCTCCTTGAACGGAGCAGTCGTTCTCCAGTTTCATGACTGTGGTTGCCAAACCTTTGTGTCTGGCACGTTTCTAGTTTGTGGTGGATACTCCATAGCAATCAGGTGTAAAACGGAGGTTTTGGCGACGTGCAATGGGGTTAAACAGTTCAGCAATGTCGTAGCTTGTCATGGGGCAAGGGATCATAATATATTTAAACAGCCATTGTGATGGAGCGCAGGAAGCTCTCAATCTTGTGCGCTGTTTGTTGGATCGTTACCGTGCAAAAGGACGACATGATCGGGTATTCGATATGTAACACATTTCTGGATTCTGCCCGATGTTAAAGAGACAGTCATCATCCGGGACGCTCTCCAATACATAGTTCAGGCACGCACCAGCGTTTTGCTACACTCAGCCATCTCAAACATCAGTACTAGCCACTGCACTCCAATTGAGGCTGGCAGCTAGCCTTCGTATACTACAAGTCCATTGCTTGCACCAAACTTTGCATGGTCAGAAATAGTATTCAAAGGAGTAAGACAGCCTACTTATAGATGCAGTGTGGAGAGTCTTATACTTGATGCACCTTTCGATCGAGTGGGGTCCTGATCACAAATTTTGGGCAAAGAAAGCAGAAGAAGGTGTAATGCCTTATGTAGAGAAAGGAGCATAATCAATCTTTGATAATGTCACCTGTTAAATGTCACCACGCTTCGCTTCGCAAGAGGGGTAGAATCTCTTGCACATCCAGCTTACCTCCTGACATTTGGAAAAGATCAGCATCTCTGTCGATGCCTTGCCTTTGAAGCCCTTAATGACTGATCGCTGCTGCAAAAGCCTTGCTTTCTTGGATCGTGTTGCAAAAATCTGGCTTTTGTTTCATTGCTGCCACTCAGCTATGGTAGCATGCCTTAGGGAATGATGTGTCTTGATCAGTGGCCTGGTTCCAGTCATTACAGGAAAATGCAGATAACAGGGGGGAAGGGCTGCTATTGCCTGCTCATAAGAAAGGTCTCTCAAGAAGCCGCTTGTTTTCACTGGTCCTTTTAATCTCTCCTCTCTCTCTCTCTCTCTCTCTCTCTCCTCTCTCTCTCTCTCTCTCTCTCTCTCTCTCTCTCTCTCTCTCTCTCTCTCTCTCGCTCTCTCTCTCTCTCTCTCACACACACACACACACACACACACACACAATCTCTCACTCACTCACTCTCTCTCTCTCTCTCTCTCTCTCTCTCTCTCTGTCCCTCCCCCTCTCTCTCTCTCTCTGTGTGTGTGTGTGTGTGTGTGTGTCCCACACCCCCCTCCTCCACCGTGCCTGTGCGAGCGCAGTCTATTTACTGTTCAATCTATGTACTGCCTGCACAAGCTCAATATATGTATTGTTCCATACATGTACTGTCTGCGCGAGCTTAGTTTATGTACTGTTCAATACCTGTACTGTCAGCGTAAGTTCAATCTATCTACAGTTCAATTCGTGTACTGTCTGCACGAGCTAAATATATGTACTGCCTGCCAAGCTCAATATATGTACTGTTCCATACATGTATTGTCTGCAGGAGTTAAATCTATATACTGTTCAAGACAAGTACTATCTGCACGAGCTCAAATCCATGTACTGTGCAATACATGTACTGTCTGCGCGAGCTCAATGTATGTACTGTTCAGTAAATGTGCTGTCTGTGCGGGCTCGTTCTATGTACTGTTGAAACTTGTACTGTCTGCGCGAGCACGATATATGTGCTGTCCTGTACATTTATTCTCTGTGCAAGCTCGATACTGCCGGAGTACTGTTCGCGATCCTTAGTCCATCTCCATTCTCAGGGGCAACTCCTCTGGCAGAGGGGTTGACAACAAGTCACGGACTTCTAGGTGCAACTGCTTCTCTTGCAGAGGGGATGACAGAGGGCACGCAACCCTAAATGGTTTGCGAGGCCAGAAACAGAAGCTCGTCTGTGCACAATTGGTCCGGCTTGCAAAGCAGTCCAGCAACCAAAGGGGAAGTGGTTGGGTGGTGGGGGCCGGGGGTGGCGGGCGGACTCGCCGCAAAGCTGGGCCCGGATCTCAAAAGTAATGGCGCTAGCTGCAATGACAGATACCGCAGCCGTTTGTTTAATTGGTTTGGGGAGGAAAGGGGCGGTTGCATAGGGCAGGTTGGGGTAGACCCCATAAGCGGGGGTTAACAGCAATAACAGACGTCACTGCCAAGCATTTTGTGTGTGTGTGCGTGTGGGGGGGGGGGGGGAGGGAGGGGAAAATGTGACACCCTAAAGCAATGTAAATAACATCTTCAAAAGGATCTGGTTCAAAAGAGGAGGCCCGAAACAGGTTGGGTGTGCGTGCGGCAGGTTGGGCGCGGACCCCACTAATGGCGCTAACATCAATAACAGAAGCCGCCGCCAAGTGTTTGATTGCGTTGAGCTCGCTGATACTTGCAACTCT
>KV908591.1:72500-75000 GCA_002005505.1 Botryococcus braunii | reverse complement strand
GGTGCATATCCTATTCAGGACCGTTTCCTGATGTCCTGTCGTCCAGAAGCAGAAGGGTCCCAGTGCCAAAGGCACAGCCCACGGCATGGAGTCCGATATGGACGGGCAATATGGACGGGGGACTTCTAGCAGCTTCCCAAGAGGTGAGACGCATCGCATTCTCATTTGCTCTGCTCATTTTTGCAAGGTGGAGAGGGAGGGGCGAGGGGATCCGGGGGTTGCTTATCGTGTGCAAAGCACCATCATCGCAAGTGGGCAACACATTATATTTTTTGCACGTCTCTATGTAGAGAGGAGGGAGAGAATCCAGGGATTGATAATGATCTTGAGAATGCATCTGAGAGTTCTGCCGAACAGAGGCCAGGATCAGGGAGGGCATGTCACCTCGAAGATGCATTCGTTTGTCCCTCTCTCCCTCCCTCCCCCACCCCCCTATTTCTCTCTCTCTCTCTCTCTCTCTCTCTCTCTCTCTCTCTCTCTCTCTCTCTCTCTCTCTCTCTCTCTCTCTCTCTCTCTCTCTCTCTCTCTCTCTCTCTGTGTGTGTGTGTGTGTGTGTGTGTGTGTGTGTGGTGTGTGTGTGTGGTGTGTGTGTGTGTGTGTGTGTGTGTGTGTGTGTGTGGTGTGTGTGTTTTTTTATTCTTCAACAGACTTGGGCGGGTCCCGGGTGGGTTGGACGCAGGTATGTGGACGCGTTGAGGCCCCTCCAGTTTCAGGCGAAGCCGATCCTGCGGGACCACTACTTCAGGGCCAAGGCGGAAGCCGCGCGCTCGTTGAGCGGGGAAGCCATGAAGAAGCGTGTGCGGCGACTGACGCAGGAGATGAGCCGTCTTGCCGCCGCCCTGCCCTTGGACTGGAACTCGTCTGTCTTCTGCACTGTCGATGAGGAGCGCATGGACGTCTTACGGTCTGGCCCCTCCCTCTGCACGCTGCCCGCACCGCCCTGTCTGCCTCCCTCTACCCCCTCTCCCCTCCCTTGTTCACTCTATATCTCTACCCCTGGGTCTGTGTGCGTCTGAGAGAGGGGGGGGGGAGAGGGGAGATGGGGGGGGGAGAGAAGGGGAGGAGGGAGGTGGGGGACAAAACGGGAGAAGGGGAGGAGGGAGGTGTGGGAGAGAGGGAGACAGAACCCCCCCCCCCCCCCCCAACACACACACACACACACACACCACAACACACACACACACACACACACAAAAAAAAAAAAAGAGAGAGAGAGAGAGAGAAGAGAGAGAGAGAGAGAGAGAGAGAGAGAGGAGAGAGAGAGAAAGAGAGAGAGAGAGAGAGAGAGAGAGCACAGAGATGGGGGGGGGGGGGTTCCCCTCTCCCCTTTTCCCCCGTTGTCTGTCCGATCATTGGGTTGCTTTGTGGCTGGGTTTTCTGTGCCACTGCCCGGAGGCAGCAGACTTTGGCGCCTCAGGTGTTTGCTTCTGAGCATAAAACCTGCTTGCCCAGAAGAGTGAATGGTTGCACCGCTGTGGACCCACACCTATCAAAGGCACCCCATTTTTCCCAGCCACCCCAATTTCCCCAACTACCCAGTTTTTCCCAGCCATCCCATGTTGTCTCGGGCCAGTTGCGCTTGGTCACAACCCCCCCCCCTCCGGCGGGGTGACAAAAGAAAAGAAAAATTCGATATTTTCTTTAGCGGCCATGCTTCACGTACACAGCTGTTTTGCAGCGTTTTGGTTGTTTCAAACTGTACATTGCCGCATGAAACCCCCTTTTTAAAATTGCGATGTATCGCCATGTTTGGTGAATTTAGTACGATGTACATGGAACGATGTACATAGCGCGATGCTCACTGCATGCAGGAAGGCCTGTCCACGTTCGGGCACTGAGGGTTATGTTGATCGTGCTGCAGGGCCATGATATTCCCGGCGAGCGACACGCCCTATTCTGGAGGAGCCTTCTTCTTCGACATCTTCCTCCCCCGAGACTATCCGGACAAGCCTCCAAAGGTCCATTTTTTGACCACCTCGGGAGGCACCGTCCGCTTCAACCCAAACCTATGTAAGCACCCACCAGCACCCCCCCCCCCCCGCGGGGTGGGGTAAAAAGCGCTTGCCATGTCCCTTCACTGCTGCAGCGTACATGCACATTATGCTTCGCTGCTGCCATACTTCACTCACTCTTCCAATGTGCATCAAGACCTTGTTCTGTACTCCACTCGTGCTGTTGCTATACTCCGCTTTCACTTTGAATGTGCCCTTGTTTTTCTTTTTTTTTTTTTCCTTTTTTTCTTTTTAAAGAGTCCCTTTTCACCATCTGAATTGCTAATTTCAGCTCTCAGCAACAAGGTGACAAATAAAATGACAATGACAGGTGCCAAGGCTTTTTTGAGTTCTGGTGTGTCACCCTTGAGGGCCAGTCGTTACTTTTTCAGCACTGCCCCCAAAAGCGAAACAAGAGGCCCAGGGTCACATGTCATGCCGTCTCAGATGGATGCTGGGGGAGCAGATGCAAATGGATACGTGTGCTTGTCGCTGCTGGGGACCTGGGG
>KV908591.1:57500-70000 GCA_002005505.1 Botryococcus braunii | reverse complement strand
TCGCCCAGATTCGGCAGTGCCTCGAACGTCTGCACTGCTGATCTCCTGCATCCTCTGCCATGCCTTGCCTTTCATCTCGTGCGTCGCCTACATCTCTGCAATGGCGTGATGTCGGTCTGGCGCTCCAGTTGCATCTCTGGAGTAGCCTGATGTCGACCTTGTGCACCAATCACATCTCTGCAGTAGTTTGATGTTGGGAAGCATGGCAGCCATGTGCATGTGCATGGCAGCCATGTGCATGTGCATGGCAGCCATCTGCATGTGCATGGGATGATACATGTGCTTTGGAAGAAGCACGTGCCTTAGAAGATGTATGTGTGTGGGACTATGCATGGGCGTGGGCCGATCCCTGAGCATGGGATGGGGCACGGGTGAGGGCCGTCTGCACCTGCCAGATGGGCTCGATTGCATCGACGCAGTGTGCTTGTGCGGATGCCCCGCATTCATCTGTGCTTGACCAGATCAGTATATGCATTTTGGATGTGTGAAGTTCACGGCGGTGCATCGGCGTCGGACCCCATCCGCCGTTTATGTGCTTGTACTGCTCTCGCTTGTACCCATTTTCTTCGTGTACTGCTCTGGTTGCGACTCAGGCGCTCCTGGCAAGCCGGAAGTACAATTCTGAGGTGCTAGGAGGAGCAACAGAGGGTCGTACTAAAAGCATGCAGGAGAGGATTGTACGGGAGACAAGCAACAGAGGGTTCGCACCGAAGACAAGCAATAGAGGATCGTACTGAAGAAAAGCACCCTCTATTGCTTGACTAAGGTCGGACAATAGAGGTTCGGGCAATGGAGGAGGCCATGTGCTCAAGGGGGTTTTAAAAGCTAGTGCGCATTTTTCGATGGGGGAAGGAGTGGTGCGATTGCTGAGCAAAGCTATAACGCTGTCCCAATGGCCACGTGCTCAACACATCAAGAAGCTAGTACGCATGTGGCTGTGGAGGACGACTGGCACGTTCGTTCATCAAGCCTGGAACCACTTCTTAGGTGCTCAAGGGGTGGTGTATACAAGCATACTACGCAGAGCGAATGCGGACCATAGGTCCTCTTCACTGCCATGTGGGACAAAGCTGCGGCGCTGGCCCATGGCAGGTGCACGAGGGGTGCATTTGGCCTGCATGTGGATGCGGTGTACATGCGGCAGGCTTTAGCGGTGTAGCCTAGCCCCGGTGGCTGTCTCTAGGCCACGTGCTCAAGGGCTTCGCATGAAAGCGAAGTCATGCATCGTTCATGCACCGTTCACAGCCAATGGGATGCGGATTGGAGTCCACTTCCCGGATTGGAGTGGATCTGCGGTTGGTGCGTTTTCGGCAAATGCCAGACTGGAGTGGATCTTAAGAAGGTCCAGAAGGTGGATGGAGGACTTAGGAGGTCCGGAAGTGCCGCATGTGCGGCAAATTCCAGATTGGAGGTGGACGTCCAGGGGGTGAGGAGTGCGGTTGCGACAAATTCCGCATTGGAGGTGGATGGCCAGGAGGTGAGGAAGTGCGGTTGTGGCCGGAGTGTGTGCAAGCATGAGCTGAATGCTCCGCCGGCGCTCAAGGACTTGTGTTTGGGGGTTTTGATGATGGTTGTGCCGGGCCCATCAAGCACGTTTGTGCATTCTATAGGTTGGTCCACACCTTAAGATCGACTGGTACAATTTAATTGCGTTTCTTCAAGCGCGCACTCTTTTTGTGCCAATGCGTGGTCGGCACACGCCTGCCCGATTTTCAAGTGCGTGGCAGGCACACGCCTGCATGGCTTTAATAACTTTCCCAATCACGTGATATTGGCAGGGCCGCATCATTTTCTAAGCGTGTGGTATAGGCAGGGCTGCATGATGTTCCAAGCGCATATTATCAGCAGGGCCGTATGGTTTTAGAAGCAACTGATCGACAGGGTCGCATCGTTTGAAAGAATAGTGCTTGCACGCCTGCACGAGATAAAGGCAAAGAATATGCAGCATGCGAGGGTTACCAAATCGCGTTGACCATGGCCTGGAAGAAAAAGAAGAAGAAGAGGAGGAAGAAGCGGAAGGATGGGCTGGAAGGAAAGAACTCACACTGAACCTTCCGTCTGGTGGTGTCCATGTAACCACAGATTTGATTAGTAAGAAAACTGCCGGTCTTTTCAATCCCCATGTGGGGTTCACTGTGCACTCTAGTGCACACTTGTAATAGAAGAAGATTACGTGTGTCTGGCTACTAGAGGCTAACAATATGGGAGCAGCTCCCGGAGGAACCAAAGCCTAGGCTAGGCTAAATCTGTGCTAGCCTGTGGGTTGCAAATAAAGATTGCGCAGGTGTTGACTGCATGTTCCGCCATGAGTCCGCACCACAAAGTGGTAGCCGACAAGCCCCAAAGGTCGCGCTCTAAAACAGCTTTCAAACGAATGTTGCGTCCATGTCTGGCCAGAGTCGCCTAGCTCAGCAACCTTGCAATTTGCTCTGGCCGCGCGCGCGAGATTGTGTCTTCGGTGCTGGTGTGTTTGTGATCAGTTTTCAGTTCCCGCCGTGGGCGTGGAGATCGTTTCTACACCCTTTTGCGCTGGCACTGGTCTGTCAGGGCTGTGTACATTTGGCATGAACGCTACGTATATGTATGCATCTGTCAGGGCTGTGTGCACGTGGCGTGAATGCTACGTAGCTTCAACATGAGTCTTTTTAAAAACGAGTTTCAAATCTGTTGGGCCCCAGGCCGAATACTCTTGTTCTTTCCAAGAGTCACACCATTATCAAGTATCCATCAGTATCCATGCAAGTTCCCCCGCACCCCCCCTGGCGTTTTTTCTAGAACGTTCAGATTGACCTGTGTACCCTTTGTGGCTCCTACTTAGTGCATAGGACCGGTCGAAGGGAGGTCCCCTGAGGGAAGGTCCCCCGATCCCCTCAGGGAAGGCTTTAGATTGGGGTTCGTATATGATTTGGGGTCGCTATATGACACGATGTAATCGGATTATAAGGCGGCTGGGGTTCGTCCAAAGCACAACCTCCGCCCCGTCTCAGATGAGAAATGCCGCAATCCGGCAACCCTGTATTCTAAATGCCGCAACGCGGCTTCCGCGTACCCGCATGTAGGATACGTGGTTCGTGGTTGAGATATGTATGCTGAAGCGAAGCTTCGCTTTTCTTCTAAAGAAAACAATATCTATGGGTATGGTTCTATTATTTTTTTGTTTTTTTCCATCCTGGGGTCCAGGAGGCAGGCCCTCCTTCCCTTGGGGGTGCGGGGGGGTTGGGGACGTCCTCAGATCTGCGCATCCCTCTGCACCTCCCAGGACCTCCATCTGTATCTCCCGGCCTATCGAGGCATTGCAGGATGCCCAGATGTGTTTGTGGCCGAGGGAGGGGGCAAGTACCTCAAGGTAATTATATATTATGTAAGCTTGTAAGGAGGGAGAGGATCCGTGTTATTGTGCAAGGGGTAGAACGTCATTATGGTCGTTATCTTTGGGAGGACTATCGTTATCGCTGATTCAGCTGTTACCTCCTCGATGAAGCATCCCAGAGCTCTCTCGCTCGGTTGCCGCGAGCCACACCCGAGCCGACGCTGTGGCAGATCTGAGGTCGGTTGAGCCTTTTGGAAGGAATTCCCGAGATCCTCTCGGGGCTTTTCTTGGGACGCCCGGATCGCCCCACAGAGTGTGGTGATGGAGATTTGTCCCTGTTTTCTAATTTTAATGTTACTTAGTGTGTTGTTTATTTGATTGGGGGAGGGGGTGGGCGTCAGACTAGTCAGACATTACAGGGCCATGAGGCGAAGGTGTTTGTCTTCAGAGTTCTGAAAGTCACAAAATGTTGTTCAGGTAGAGTGTGTGGCTAACAGCGTAACGCTTGCAGCTCAATGCAGGGGCTGTTCATTAAGCTTTTGTCCTACTATTGGCGTCCATATGCTATTGTTATGGTGTGGGCGTCCGCATGCTTGTGTGCGACTGTGGGCGTCTTTATGCTTTTTTGTACCTGTGGGCGTAAGCTTGTGTGCTATTGTAGCGTCCATATGCTTTTGTGCTACTTTGGGCTTCCATCCACAGGCTCAGATTTGTTTAAATGTGGACGTACGAGTTGATGATTAGAATCAGGTGGCTCTGCAACCAAGCAAGAGATGGGTGTTATTGCCCTCCAGGAACTTAGATTGGATTTTCGTCAATCATTAGCGAGTCATCTGCTGTACTCAGCCCCCCTAAGTGAAAGCCCGGCTGTTTTGCGAGTTTCTATGCTGGCTATCCTCGTGGGGCCAATTAGTAATTGAGTTACTAAATATAATTTTTCTGTCGATGTCTTCAAGATCGGCCTTCTTCATGGGGCCATGGACTGCATCTTCTCTTTCTGCTGATATCTTAAAAGACGGGCCTTCTTCATGGCCTTCTTCGTGGAGTGGATACGCTCTTTTTTCGAAAATCCTTAAAAACCAGCCTTCTTCACAGGTCCGTTGAGTGGATATGCTCCTCTTGCGGACTAGGCGATATTCCAAAGACGGAGCATTTTGCCGGCATCCTGGCAATTGCCCCCGTGTCAGAGAACCAGTTGCAACAAGAGGACCTAGACGAGAATCTTGCAAGGCCCCCCGGTCAGAACAAGCTTGAACTTAAGTTGAAACAACAGGACATGCACGCAAACATGTTCAGCCGTCTGTTGAACGCGACATGTTCATGCGAAAATAGGTTGAAACAAATAATAACGACCTGAGCGCAAGCAGGTTCAGCCGTCTATCAAGCTGCGCCTATTCGATATGCCGTGTGCTGGTCAAATTCTGGTTGGCTGTCTTGGGGTAGGGATACATATTACAGAACGCACTCACTTTCACTTTTTTGCATGCAGTGACTATAGTGGCTCCGGGCTGGGCGTTGAATGAACGTCACGCCGGAGAATCTTCATGGGATTCAGAAAAGTTGTGAAGTGTGCATGGCCCCGCACACACGGTGCTAGAAAAAGTGTCCTAGTGTGCATGACCCAGCACAGGCTGCGTTTGAAAAAGTGGAAAGTGTGCAACCCAGCCACACGCGGTGCTAATCAGAGGTCTGTCTTTAGCTAAACGTACGTCTACCAGAAATTTTGTTGCCGTCCCTTCATGTGGTGCGCTGTTGGACCATAATCATGACTCATGGACCATGAGTCATGGTTGCATAATTTATTCTCAGGCCGGTATAACGCCCAGTTGCCTCAGCTCCCATGCAGGCCATGTTTTGCAGTTAAGTGTGTGCTGCGCATCAATGTCCACAGTACAAGTATAAAATCGTGGTAATCACACACTTAAGATCTTGTCCAGACAGATTGTGGGATGCCGAGGTTGACTCACTCTGGGTCTGCGGGCTTATGTATTCCTTCATTTTTAAGTCAGCGAGTTCTTATTTAAATCTTCAAACTTTGCCAGTGGGTTTTATTCAAAACTTCATTCAGCGGGGTTTACTTTAAGCATCACTCTTTTTAGCGATTCTAAGTCAGCGGGGTTATTTAGTTCTTCACTTGGAGTCGGCGGGCTTTCTTTATAAAGATAATTATCTTTATAAGATCTTTAAAGAATTACCTTTATAAAGATTTTTATAAATAACTTATAAGATGTTTATAAGGATCATAATCTAGATTTAATCAAATCTTCACACTTAAGCCAGTGGGTTTTATTACAGGTAAAAGTAAAATATATCAGTATCTCATTAATGAGATTTAAATACCGTACCGTCGCAAAATATTGACCCAGAAATGGGGGGTCAACATAAAAAATATACCGAAATCCCGCAGGGAAGGGGAAAATAACGGGAATTTTTGGGGGGTCAAAATAAAAATATGGGTCAATATTTTGCGACGGTACGGTATTTAAATCTTCGCTCTAAGTCAGCGGGAGTTTGGATATGCGATGGCCACGAGCAGCCATGTTTAAAACGAGCAACCATTCCTTACTATACAGTGCACCTGGACCTCCCACAATGTTAACTCACGTCCTTGCGATCCTTCTTGTTCGTGTCTGCACATGCGTGCATGGCCATAGTCCACGTGTCGAATTATTACATTAGAACGTATTGCAGTGTTGGAGAACAGTGTTTATGACAAGTGAGCACGAATATGCACGCGGGCGTGCAGGACCTCACACACCCAGTTGTCCAAATTTGTCGGGGCTTTCATAAGAACTTTCTTTTAAGTGCATTTTTGTATGCGCACGTGGTGATGGGCCATACATCACATGTTCAAAATCGGTGGAGCCTTTAAACATGCTTGACCACCGTCTGGGAGAGTGAGCGACACGCGCCCAACAACACGCTTGGTACCGCCGCCCCAAACCCTTAAGGTACACGTACATCCGCCCCAAACCCTTAAGGTACACGTACAGCCGCCCCAAACCCTTGAGGTATACGTACAGCCGCCCCAAACCTCAAGGTCCAGCCCCACACCGTTAACATCCAGCTGCCCTGACCCCTTTAAAGGTCCAGCCTCCTCAAACCCTTAATTTTAGAGTCGAGCCGCCCCCAACCCTTAAAGGTCCAGCCGCCCCAAACCCTTAATTTTAGAGTCCAGCCGCCCCAAACCCATAAATTTAGAGTGCGCCCCAAACCCTGAACGGTCCAGCCCCCCGAAACCCTTAATGTTCCAGCCGCCCCAAACCCTTAAAGGTCCAGCCGCCCCAAACCCAGTAGAATGCCCACCCATACACCCAGTGAGTGGCCACATAACAAGTTTCCAACCCCACATCGCTGCACTCACTTCCATCGGGCGTTTCCAACAACAGCAAGCAACGGCTGGAAGGACAAATTCAACAGGACATTCCACCTCGTGAGAGGCCGCAACACCAGGTTGGTCACGTGGGCAACATAATTGCTCTGAACATTACTAATAGCACTTGCCTAGCCTTGCCACATTTGTACAGATCGGTGTCGAATCTCTTAAAAGGTATAATAAGTGATCACTTCATGAAATATATATCAGTCTCTTATGGATCGCAGCTCGAGACAATGGCCGGGCGAGCGAGGAAATCCACCGATGAAGCAGTGCAGATGGTCATATAATATATCCCGCTGCCAGACAGACCCCCCCCCCCCCCCATGGCTGCAATCTATGCGCCGACCTTGAAAGCCCCCCTGGGGGGGGGGGGGAAGGGTATCAGTGCAACCGCTTCCAGCAGCGGGTGCCTCCGAAAGCAAAACGATTGAACGAGATATCGGGCCACACACGGTGTGGTCTAATACCCCGTTCAATCATTTAAAGTTCGGAGTGGAGAGCGCCCCCCGGGGGAGGGGGGGAGAAGGGTGGTCCACGCGGAGCAGATGTGCGAGCGGGAGTGGTCCCAGGTTCAAGCCCTTCGCAGGGCGAGGAATGCGGATCCCGGGCATTTTTTCACGGCCTCCCCTTCTGTTTCACATCAATGTGTTCGGTGGGGTGTAGGCCGTATTCTTGCACCAGGAACCTCTGGGCTTCGAGCAGCAAGTTGCCTTGCAGAGCAATTTCCTTGTCTGTTTCCTGCTTGCCCGGCAGTTTCTGCACCAGAGACCCAACCCAGATTGCCCGCACACATGATGCATGATCGGCTAGACCCCGAAAGACCTGTATGTGAGGATTATAGGAGGAGGAGGAGGAGGAGGAGGGCAGTGACTTGCAGCGTGAAACATCGGGGTTTGGGTCGTCGAAACATCGGGTTGGTGTCTTTTAGAATTAAGAGTGAAGCCTATTCTAACCGCATACCAAAAATCCATCATGCAGGGACGCGGGATCTAGGGGTCAAATATCCCAATCTTGTAGATCAGAAGGAATTAACGCTTCACAGCCTAAACGGGATCATGAGATCAGCAAACCAGCACACGAGGGCCAAACCCCCGACAGAGAGCTCTCGAGGGGACACAAAGCGTAAGAAGAATGTTGCTGAAAATCAGGGGCGGGAAAGCCAACCAAAGAGGGGGACAAGTGACATAATTCCATTAACATCTCAAAAGGGGCCAGAAAAGGGCCGAGACAAGAAATCTAAGGTCTAAAGTGAAAAAATTCGAGTATGAAGTTAAGGAGGCGCCTTCAAGGGTATTGTGCACGAGGCCTGCTGCGATGAGGGCAGACGAACAACAGGGCAATGCAGCCAGGTGCAAGAGGAAGCTCCCCGAGCAAGCAAGGAAAGAACAAAAGAATTCTTCCTTCCTTCGAGGGAAGCGCCAAGGAGAAAAAAGGGGGGGGGGGGATGAAAGAAAATGCAAAAGGGAAGAGAAGACACGTGAGAGGGGAGAAGACACGTGAAGTGACGGAGTGATTGAAACACAAAAAAGGAGCAATATAATTTTCTGGTCCATAAGATCTCATTCAGTGTCAGCAGAGCAAACACTAAAGGGGCCTTCCAGCAGCATGTCAGATATTCCTCCTATTGGCAACTGCACTCCTATCTGCACTTCTAACTTGCGCACGCGCAGGTTGTGTGTGTGTGTGTGTGTGTGTGTGTGTGTGTGTGTGTGTGTGTGTGTGTGTGTGTGTGTGTGTGTGTGTGTGTGTGTGTGTGTGTGTGTGTGTGTGTGTGTGTGTGTGTGCGTGCGTGCGTTGGGTTGGAAGGGGTCAAACCCAAAATTTGGGAAATTCGACACATGACACCCTCAAGATAGACAAAACATCTCAATGAAGGTCCATCCTGGACGAAGTGCTAGACGGCAATCGCCGTCAACAAAATCATCCTCGGTTAAAATCGGGCAAGGAAAGTACGGGTGAGGGCCTGGGGGGGGGGGGGGGTTTGTTGGAGGGGACAGGCGGGGTTTGACGTCACCCACCGTGACGCTGCTGGAAGTTTGAAACTTGCGCTGCATCAGGTTGCCCAAGTCCGTGGGGTCAATCGCAAAGCTCTCCACGTGGGTGATGCGCGTGATGTGCTTGCGACCTCCCTGCCGATCCTCCAAGGCCAGCACGACCTTCTTCACCGTGCCTTTCTTCACCACCTCCACCAAGCCCTGGGCTCCGCAACTCCATGCGACATTGCTTCAAACAGCACACACACACACACACACACACACACACACACACACACACACACACACACACACACACACACACACACACACACACACACACACACTCACGCGCGCGCGTGGACGCGCTCGGCCAATAGCGAGCATGAAAAAGGTCCAAAATCCACCGTAGCCCTCCGAATCCCAGGGCAAGCCCCAAAACCGATTCGGGGCGGCTTCACATCCAAAAAACCATAACAACTTCTTAATTGCCGAGTACTTCTTAAAACATTTTGAGGCCGGCGATTAGAGACAACTTGGCGCCGCTGAAGAGCTGCCAAAGCCCCTCTGTTTTTGTGAACAGTTAAGAATAAGAGGGCAGATTCTAATGCATAAATCGGTTCGTTTTCCTTTTTGGAAATCTTTCCACTGGAAAGACAGGACCCATCGTGTTTCGACATGTTCTACAAGTAAGAGGGGAAGGGCTGGCAGGAGGGCCCATGCCTGCTCGGAGGGCCGCTGTATTCGATGGTGGAGGTGTAGTTTGCCAAGCAGCCGCCTTAGTGTGTCGTCAAAACTGTTGAGATCCCCTTCGACCTGCCGCAGGGACTTGCCCGCCTCAGCCCGCGCCCTAATCATGAAGTTGGAAACAATTTCACCACCATTCCGGCCCCACCCCCCCTTTCCCTCCCCCCCCCCCCCATCTCTCTCTCCCCCTCTTTCCCTCCTCCCTCAGACCACACGAACACACACAGACACACACACACACACACACACACACACACACACACACACACACACACACACACCTGCACACACACACACACACACACTGATACACATTTGCACACACATCTATCCACATCCACACATCTATCCACAATCAGGGCGGAGACACACACACACACACACACTCACTTACACAAAGAGAGGGGTGGGGGGAGGGGTTGAAGGCCAGGTGGAAAGAATGAGCACCTGAGGTTCTTTCTTGTTGAAAAGGCCCCCGATCAGCAACTTGTCCAGTTTGATGAGGCCTCCCTCCTCCACAGCCAGCTGTTCTCTCCGGCCATATCCCAGCAGGGCTTCCGAGCACTGGTCTTCTGTGAACAGATCCTCCTTCCCCGCTCCGTCCCCAAATATGGGACGCAATGAGCTGGGTACCCTGCGTGCACAACCAAGGGCGAATGAATGAATAACCGACCAGGTAAAGTGTTACGCACCTCATAGCTAAAGACTCCGCCTACGACGCGCCTGTAGGTATAGGCATAGCTTTACCTATACCTATGATAACAATAATCTATAGGTTTACCTATACCTGTAATATTCAGACGCTCCTGTAGCCGTAGGTATAGGTATATCTTTGCCTAAAAGATTTAAGACGCGCCTGTAGCTATGGGTACAGCTATAGCTATACCTATAATAACAATAATCTATAGGTATAGCTAGACATATTATATTAAGGACCTACAGGTATAGGTATAGGTATTGGTATAGCTATACCTAAAATAATTGTTATAATACAGTCATGCAGGACACAGTCATGCAAGCTACACGTTTGGTGAGGTACGGTAAAACGTGATCTGGCTGACAGGCTCGTTTCATCATTATCACAAATCATGTATACTGTTTTACATAATTTGTGAAGATAATGAAATGAGGCTGTCATCCAGATTGAGTACCACGATACTTCACCAAACGTGCAAATTGCATGACTGTGCTGAACTCTTGGACTCTCTCTCTTATTAATATCAAAGCGCATTTCAGCTATTCAATGCTTGTACACAAGTCCCCCACCCCACCTCAGAGATTTCAGGAAGGAGCAATGCGTCCTCCATGTCCTGCCTATCACATGTTTGTACTGCCCACGCATCACTTCAGAGGCTGGACCTACTGTACCGCCTATGTTTAAACTCATCTCCCTCCCTGGTTGGAAGACGCAATCTAATGCTGGCCTTCATCATATCTCGAGATGTAGAGGGAAGGTTTCAAGAGAGAGGATGGAGAGAGAGAGAGAGAGAGAGAGAGAGAGAGAGAGAGAGAGAGAGAGAGAGAGAGAGAGAGAGAGAGAGAGAGAGAGAGAGAGAGAGAGAGGATGTATAGGGAGATGTAGAAGGGTTTCAAACTCAGCTTCATCAATCTAACAACAACGGCGCGTATCTCACGTCCTGTGGAACAGGAAAGCTCTGCGCATGCACCTGTGACTGCAACCAACTTTGCCCTACACGCAGAATCTAAGAGCAGGAGGGTCTCTGCTGTACAGCCCCAGTAGCAGGTACCCTGATATGCCCACATGGGGGCAACATCTTGTGTTACTTTAACATAAAATTGAAGCATATCCTGACCACAAACCACGTATCCTTGTGTTATTTGCACTGGTGGGGAACATAACTTGTGATAAAAATAAAAAAGTGAAGCGTACCCTAACCGCAAATCACGTATCCTACATAATTTGATTTGTCCAAATAAAACGGCGACACCAGAACAGAGTCGGTTCGAAGGCATCATCTGCACCTGTAACAATACGTGACCTTGATGTGGTGAGAACTTGCTGCAGGCTCTGCCACATCAGCCGACTTGGCTTTGTTTATACCTCTGCCAGGATCCTCGCGCCATTGGCCTGCCCCAAAGCCCCATTGTGAAATCAAACAGACGGTCTAGATTAAACTGAAGATAAAGACGATTTGAATTACAAACATGATAGAGACGGTCTAAAATAACATGTCTCCCAGGAAGCCCCCAAGTCTTCACACAAGCCCTGAACCGGTCGAAAACAAACAATGACAAAGACGCCCTATAATACACATCAATGATGAAGACGATCCCCCCCCCCCCCCCCCGGCGGGGCTCCCACACACACACATCCTCATGTGCTCCCAAAGAGCTCACAACAGCCCTACCACATCCCAAAACGTGTCAGTCATATCATTAGTCACAGCAAGCCTGCGTCAACTGCCAGCGCAGATAAAACGACCGAGTCTGTTCTTCCATAGAAGCCGGTGGAACTGTCTGGAAGCTTCCGAGTAACACCAGAACTTTCCGGTCAGGAATCCTGGCCCTCAACACCCACACATGTGGCAGACTTTGTGATGGGCAGATAGGACCCGCCAGGGGAATGAAAGACGGCCCTGGAGGGACCTTTTCTTTTTTTAGAAAAAAAATGTACATTTCATTCTCTTTTTGACGAAACAAAAAGAAATGGGGAGAGGGGGGAGGGGGAGGGGTAGTCACAGCTGGCGCCGCTTCAGCTCTCCCCGACGTCCTATCGACGGCAGCAGCTGCCGAGTACAGGTCGTGACCGCGGTTCACTGCCGAGATATTGTCTTGCTTGTGTATCTGCTTTGTTGTCAAGAGCCCCTGCATTTGCGCCCCCATCCCCAACCCCCAAGTGTCCTGTCACATGGCCATGAATCTCGCCGAACAGTAAGCAGCCACAGGGCTTGCGCATATGCACACACACATCCACACACACACACACACACACACAAAAAAAAAAAAAAAAAAAAAAAAAAAAAAAAAAAAAAAAAAAAAAAAAAAAAAAAAAAAAAAAAAAAAAAAAAAAAACACAACACACACACACACTGCTACCGCTACTGCTGCAGCTAATACTACGACTACTATA
>KV908591.1:25000-52500 GCA_002005505.1 Botryococcus braunii | reverse complement strand
CACGGTTGGAACAAGTAAGTCCCCCCGTCCCTCAGGGTCGAAAAACAGAGGATTCCCTCCTTGGATGCTGTACACTGTGGCTCTGTTGCTCAGCTTGTGAAGAATGACCTCGCATTTTGCTGGAAAGAGTTCGCCGAGCCTATCCTCTGCGCAACACAAAGCGTTGAACACACAACATCAAACATGACGACGGGGACAACAGCGACACCAACAACAGCAACAGCAACAATAACAACAAGAACAGCAGCAGCAGCAGCAACGACAACGACAGCAACAATAACAACAAAAACAGCAACAGCAGCGGCAACGACGACGACAACAACAACAACAACAACAATCACAAGAACAGGCTGGTCTTTATTAGTAACCTGCTGAAGTCTCACTCAAAGGCACGTCCCGTTGATGCTACTGAACCCAGCTGTTCTTGAAGAACAGCTGGGTTTGAATTGTTTTCAAATGTGCATATAGGGATCACACTGCCAAAGACGTGCTAACTACTCTATGAGGGGCATCAAGAGACAATATGGTGCGCAAGAACCTGACAGCATTGCAATGCAGAGCTAGGTACGCCAGCCAGATAATATTTTTGATAATATCCAAAGTAAGGCAAACACAAACACTTCTGGAAACAATAGTTCGGTCGTTTCCGCGGATCCGAGTTAGGTGAGGCCCTAACCCGAAACATCTGGGAACTGGAGGGCTGCATCCTTCTTCAGTTTCTTAATATCCTTTCCAGATACTGGACGTGACGAAGTAATAGTTATGTTCTTCTTAAACATAGCTTGCGCGATCTCAATGAGCGTCGTGAGATTCTCGTCCGCAAGTACCGTTGTAGTCCTTCGGCGGCTGCAACGCGACTAATGTATTATTTTCTACTGATCTGCTCTACTCACTGCTTCCAAACTGCGTGGAGGAAAGGCCCTGAGGCAGGAGATCGGGGTGAAACAATGTACGATCAGTTGTGGTAGTTGTACCGTCATGCCGGTGCGATTCGGGTTCGCGATTTGGAGGCTGTACAGTCCCGTGGATGTAACACAGCCGAGTGGCGCGCTCTCATTGGCTGCCGCATAGAAATCGCATGCGCACAGAACCACACGTATAGGATCTCGATCAGGCTTACGATAAGCATGATTTTTTGAACACCAACATCTTTAGCGGGTCACAATAAGTTTAATAGTCGCAATGGCAACATCAATCCCAGTGGTAGTAATATCGGGGTGCGGACCTCCCCGAGGTTCGCAAAGTCCCGATCCCGAAGTTCATGACCTGAAAACCAGGCCTTTAATGTAAAACCAAAAGCAGTATCCGCTTTAAAAGACCAATATATTGTTTTTTAAAAAATATTAAGCGTCCTGAGGGGGATACTAGAAACCCTGAGTTCGTTTCTAACAGTAGAAACAGTGAGATCTATGCCGATTATCTGCAAGATATCAAGGACAGTCCGCCCAAAGATGGGCACGAAATTTCATGAAGGACTAAGGGGCCAGCATAAGTAGCATTGCACAAGCTCCATCCTAAAGGCGGACAGAGGCCCGCATTATGGTGTTGGACAACTAATATAAAGAGTGAAGCTTATCATTTGCAATAGCCATGGCTAGAAACGGAACTAGGGAGGCTTCGGAGGGACGGTGTCATTATTTCAACCCACACGAATACTGCAGGCCTGCAGTATTCGAAGTGTGCCCTAGGCGACATTTCAAGAGCAAGCTTCGAACGTGTCATAACTTCTACTTATAAGTGCTTGCTGGTAGCACGTAGGTTATGGCCAAAGCAATTTTTCGAAATGAGTGGATACATGCTTTATCACCTAAGAAATTTTTGTACAGGGACGCTGCGACAGAACATGTATTCACAAGTACGTTTTTGATCCCAGGTTCAAGGCCTCGCCTTGACACCAGAGCTTGCTCATGGGCATGTCCCAGAGGAGTCTAAGCAGTTCTGCATGGAGGAGACGGCGTAGTAGCACATTGATGGCATCACCACTTCGCCAAGCCTCACAAATGGTATGCGGTTAGAATAGGCTTCACTCTTAATTCTAAATGGGTTAATGCCACTTGCAACTGTTACCGTTACAGCCGCAGAAACCCTATTTAAAATTAAGAGTGAAGCCTATTCTAACCGCACACCATACATCCACCATGCAGGGACGCGGAATCGTAGGGGCCAAATATTCAAGGTGATAATGAGAGGGAAAGAGCTATTTGCAATTATCACTGGAAGCTAGCGTTAAAATTTTCCGATTGCGCCAGCACAACCATCATGGTATGATATGAATCTCATACGGACATGGTTGTGCCGGCAATACCAATTACGTCAACGTCATGGCATGACAGTTGACATTAGTGGTATTGCCGGCACAACCATGTCGTATGAGATGATTATATCACACCACATGGCACGTGATACCATGGGATTGAGTGCTTCACCTTCCCAAAAATTGTTGTCAGTATTGTCAAGTTGACAATGTCAACCCCCTATTGCAATAGTTGTAAATGTTTTAAACCTCCTATTTATTGTCATGTATTTATTTGTCAGTATTGTCAACCTTCTATTTACTTGCAGATGCTTCTAAGGCTCGTGGGACCCCAAGTCCTACTACGTTAGTGACTTCAAAGTAAAGTCAGCGGTTAGAGCCATTCATGCTGAAGATTCATGATCGATACCGAAAATACATGTAGAATACAGTCAAGCTTCTGAACCGTGATTCGTCCTGGGCCTACGATGGCAAAGATGTGACATACAAGCATTAACAAAAAGTCTTCAAGGCGCTGTGGTCATGAGAACTGCTTGACGCAGTAGTTTCAGAACTCCTGCCCTCATACTGCTGGACCCCAGCTTGTGCCTAGCAAGTGTCTTTTACATTGGCTTATCCCAGTCTTCCTTTTCTCAAGTCAACTTCTTGCAAAACTAAGATAGACCATCTTAAAGAGAGGCTCAAATTAACTGTCTCACCTGAACAGTCTCAGTATTGCATTTATTCCCCATATTTTGATCCTTTGATCAATGTTAAAAAAAAAAAAAAAAAGAAAAAAAAAGGGTAGAATAAATATGTCAAGACATAAACTAAGATTATATGGCACACGCTCTTCACCCTCAGGCTTTGGTATTCTGCTGAAAGGTTTGCGAACTCACCACACACACACACACACCACACACACACACACACACACACACACACACACACACACACACACACACCACACACACACACACACACACACACACACACACACACACACACACGTGCGCGCAAGCATGCTCGCACGCCAGCCCGGCCACCCCCCCCCCCAACACACACACACCCACACCCACCCACCCACAGACACACACACACACACACACTCACTCACATGCACCCTTACACACCTTGCAGTCACGCGCGCGCATGCAACACACACACACACACACACACACACACACACACACACACACACACACACCCGCGCGCGCGTGACATGCAGTCACGCGCGTACAGACACTCCTTGCATACACACGACCAAAGAAGGACCTCGTAGTTGACAGAGGCATTAGGCTGCAACCATTTGGATACAAGGATGAGGAGACGTCCTCGCATTCACTGCCTACCATAAGTGCAAAGGGCTTCAGATCCCCTGAAGATCAGGAACTACATTAAATGGTGGCCTTGTCTAATGCTTGACTAGAACACAGTCCCGCCATACTCTTCATACTCCGCCAGAAGATCACGTGGGAGCAAGTCGCACACAGAAAGCACTGTGAAGGGTGGGTTGTGCGCCTGCAACGCTGCCTGCGAGCATCACATCCAACCTGGTTGAACAGCACTGACATTGACCTCTGCAAAAGTTGTTTGGACACACGCCTCCACAGCAGGCACTACGTGGTTTCCCCTGTTTTCATTTTGAGGATGCCCCCCCCCCCCCTTTTTTCCCCCTTAATTCAAGGCAAACAATTGAAAGTGCAATAGATATGATATGGCCATAAAGTAGCTTTCAGGGCCTTTGAGAGTATCGGAGACATTGGCAGCTTGCATCGTTCAACAGAGGCACCATCACATTTTCTTTGGGCTCTCCCACAGGCACGGGCCTCCCTCTTCTTCAGCTACCCACCCGAGGACTTCTCTTGTCAGGAGAGCTAGAAGGCTACACAGAGTGTGACCTCGAACACTGCAGAGATGTATGGGCTTGAAGAGTACACACAGTATGGGCGCCCCAAGCCAATGGCCATGCTTCTCTGGGACGTGTTAGACACCGACGCTTGTTGGTAGACCCCTCGATGGAGACAAAACGGAAACAATAGGTATGGAAGGGGCACAGGAGGAAGGAATGACAGTCAAAAGCATGTATCCGGCGTGAGGCTTGCCTGCAACTCGCCATCCGGAATTTCTCGCCGCTGTAAAGAGTTTGTGAATTCCTGTACACAGCACACCTTCACGTGTAACCAAGCACACGTGTTATCACAAGTGTGGTCCAGCGGGGCTGTCCAGCCAACTGCATGGACATGCATGCACCCACCCACCCAAAAGGAAGAACCCCGTTCCCCCCTTCCCTCCAGTGCAACTGCAAGCCCAGAAGAGTGTACAAGCGTGTTCTGCTCCCTATGCCGAGTGCTTCCTCAAACACACACACACACACACACACACACACACACACACACCACACACACACACACACACACACACACACACACACACACACACACACACACACACACACGTGATTGCACCACAGACAAAGAAGCAAGTGAACAGACGTCAGAGGGGACTCATTTTCGAAACGGAATAGGGCCAGTGCTTGCACAACATATGGGGAGGGTTGTCTGCTTGAACCACCCATTGGGAACGGTTGTCGGCTCGCAAACACGCATTGGGACGGATTGCTTGTTTGCACTACTTGTGGGGAAGGGTTATTTGCTTGCACAATGCATTGGGAAGGGGTGTGCGACCTTCCAAGCATCGACAATGTCCTCAGGAGGGCCGCGTGCCACTGATACCCAGTGCTTCCCTCCCAACTCCTGCAGGAAAAAACGCCACCTGCACGCCAACAATGGAATGAATGTGTCTGCAGAGCTGCACAGGCTGATAGGACACGTTAGAGGGCAGCCCAAGGGGGGACGGAAGACAGAGTGAGACAAAGGGGGGGGGGGAGGGAGGGAGGGAGGGAGAGGAGAGAGAGAGAGAGAGAGAGAGAGAGAGAGAGAGAGAGAGAGAGAGAGAGAGAGAGAGAGAGAGAGAGAGAGAGAGAGAGAGAGAGAGGAGAGAGAGAGAGAGAGAGAGAGAGGAGAGAGAGAGAGAGAGAGAGAGAGAGAGAGAGAGAGAGGGAGGGGGAGAGGGAGGGGGGGGGGAGGAGGGAGAGAAAGGGAAAGATAGAGGCCCGGGGGGGGGGGGGGGATCAAGGGGGGAAGGTCGAGGCGAAGGAGATGGCTTCAGATTTTGGCTGACAGCTTGAAAGCATCCGGGTCCACATCCTTGTATGCTTTCCTTTCAACTTTTTTTTGGGGGGGGGGGGGGGGGTTTCACCTTGATAGAGGTTTGCCCTCCACCCGAACAACAGCCTCATTCGCATGAACATGTCCATCGAATTCGAATTCAGCTTTGCCCAAATCAAACCCCAAGCCATCTCCACGTGCCTTCACATATGCCTGCGAGCACACTGATAAAATTACAATCCAAGCAAGCATTCATCAGACGCTCTCTGTCAGTCTGGGAAAGCAATGTGAACCAGCAAGCAAACAAGCGGCAGAGTCTCATCTGCCATCCTGAGAAAGCAAGGTGAAGGAATGGGTGGTGCACCTCCTTAAGACTCCATAGTCGTCGGAGGACCTTCTCCTGAGCAGCGTGATCTGGGCCCATACCCTTTATAGTCTCCCACTGCAGACTCAAAACCACAGCGTCACCATGAATCCCATTGCATCAATATGGCCTTCTGTACATACCTTGTAATTCGAGACCGTACCAATTTGGCCACTTCTGCATCATAATCCACTTCAAGGAAAACGGTCACACCTCCCTGCTTGCTTTTTGTCAAGCAAGCTACGGGATCTCGCCCCCCCCTTCTCCCCCTCTCCCCCCCCCCCCACAACTCCGACACTCCCCCTTACCCGCTCTCTGTGTAAGTGTGTGTGTGTGTGTGTGTGTGTGTGTGTGTGTGTTCTCCTTAACATGACTTTGGCATGGGGAGCCTGTCCACCAAGGCAGCAGACCAGCCACCGCGTGTGGCCTCGCCAATCACTCAGATGGGCCTTTGAGGGACAGAAGGAGTATTTGCAAGTGTGGTATGTGGAGGCAAACTTAACCCCCTTCAATGAAGTCGATCAAACACTGGTCATGCCAGCGCCAAATGGATCCTTATAACGGAAATAGCAAATTGCATGATGTAGCTGCAGTGGGCAAGTGGTTAAGCTTGCTGCCTTCCAAGCAGCCGTCCGGGGTTCGATTCCCCGCTGCAGCACTTGCAAGAGCACTTATAGATTATATTTTGCATCGAGCGATATGACAATTTTTCTCCGTTTTGATTTGAGCGGTTTCTAATGTGTGTGTGTGTGGGGGGGGGGGGGGGAGGGAGAGGGGGAAATCGGTAGTCCTGCATGGCTCCGCGTTCCACGACTTGCGTGTCCCTCACCCCACCTTGCCCCCACTCATGGACCAACTTCAACCTCACAGATCGCCACTCAATTATCCCTGCCTCAGCTGAGGGCGGTTTGACAGGGATGCACACACCTCATTAGCAGTGAATTGTGGCCCCAGACGCCGCTCCAAATCGACCATCGACATGGCTTGGCCCTGGCGTGCTGCTCGGACCTGGCCAGGAGCAGCCACATCAACTCCGCATATGCAGAGAGGTTCCGATGCAAGAACCACATAATCGCCCTGGAAAGCACCAAGAGCATGACACATCCTTCAGTATTCTTAGTATAACCCGGAACACAAGGCAAGCTTTGCCGCTGCAAGCTTGCTGAAGAGCCAAAGAAGCATCCTTGGCCGGTTAGGACCGACACCCTGCGTGCACACATGAGGCGAGGAGGCTAGTTGCTTGGCTATTCCACTGTATCTCCACAGTCATCGGAAGGGCATGTTTTCTGCGGCCATGTGTTTGTCGCAACTTTACATACATTCAACTGTGAATCCCATTGCCGTGTGCCAAAGGTACATGGCTTGGTGTGAAAGCCTCTGGGAGGTGCAACACTATGTATGAGATGCAAAAGTTGTGTTTATGTCCCTTTGATGGAAGTAGGCTTGGCCCAGCATGACTGGTTGAGGGTCGCTGACCCTCCTAATCTCCCTCCAAAAGGGAAAGCAAAGCTCGCAAAAAGGCCAATTTAATATAACATTGCAGTCCATGGCTGATTTTGCTGGGCCTGCTGTCCTCTGCAAAGGAACCAAACGGAAAGGGGACTGTACCTCATGCGAGACGTTGAAATTGAAGTTAGGGGCGTGCGACTTGTCCACTGAGGGTGGCAGCGCTGCAAAAGGTTTCCGACCCCGTGTTCTTTTGACCTTCACCTGCTTCCAGGGCACGCCAAGGGCTGTGTGTATGCACTGCCGCTGCAGCAGGCGGCTAACCATTGCCCGCTTCTGATCCTCCTTGAACTTGAATGCTTCCACCTGCCGTTAGAAGCACAGGCCTCAGACAGGAAATTCAAGAGTGCAGTTCATTATATTGTTCAACACAGTTGTTCGGGAATGCGGCGCAGGCATACAGAAGGCCTGAAGGAACTGTGGAGGTACAAAGTGGATTTCCTGTTATGTATTGCCTACTTCAGGGGCACGGGTTCCACCAGTGTCAAAGTAATTCCAATGTCACCTGAGTTTGGTCCTCATGGGGAAGAAGATCGAGCAGGAAAAACCACTCTTCATCCCTTGGTTCCCAAGCGCTTGTGTCCACAGCCCACCTCAAGACCGCATCAGCATGACTCCGGGCACCCGAAGGGGAGAGCCCCGCAGTAACCATACTTGTCGTTCTTGTATGCCAGGTTCAATCTTGCAAACTGGTCCCAATTGACCGCGGAACTGTCCAGTGCGGTATCGAAATTCAGACACCTAAAACGGCCCTGATTGCAGGGCAATATGCAAAAGTTCACCACTTGACTCAAAATAACATGAAACTCATGAAAGGTAATCGGATTTCTACGTTACAAGTGTACCGAGGCTCGTTGTGAGGGCTCGTAGATTCCTACGGCAGTCGCGTTATGTTATACACATGGCAATTATACAATTACCATTAACGTCCGAAGCTCCTACAAGCAATAAGGTCGGAGATACCAACAATTGAACGGTAGAATTTGCGTAGGCGACGATCTGAGGTGCCAAGCGATGCAGGACCGCAACAATCTAGGGGCTCTCCCAGAGGGTACCGAGCTTCGCACACGGAGAAGTTTGAACCAGCCAGGTCGGAACTTCCGCCAGGCGAACTAGCGCAGTACAAATCGGGCTTGCCAGCGTGGCAATGCCTAGCCGCCCAGGAACTGTACCGTCCAAATTCCGACATGACCTGAAATCCCCGAAACCTGTCAGTCGATCTGCACATAACTGCCTCAAACTTCCAAATCCACACATTAGCCTAGTTTTGAAAGCTTTTACTTTTTGTTATGCGAACTTTCTATTGACGAACTTTGTGTGGTGGTTAATTTACATTGGACAAGACACGTTCGGTGTCGTCTCCCCTTTCCCCTTTATATTGCGCCACTCTTCTATGCTTTGAGCTCGCATGATGGGTGCCGTGTTTCGTCCAGTAGTAAATTATCGCTGGACATCTACAGCTGGCAGGTTTTGGTCGACATCGCTTGGTTCCATGCAGCAGAGTTTGTTACAGGTATATTAGTATGGCAATATATATTGGGTTTTTCTAGTCCTTGGTGTTAGATTCTGGAAAGCCTAAAAATTTGAACTTTAAAATATGCATTTTAAATTGGGGCTTGCCTTGTCAGCAACAGCGGTGGCACGTCGCAGAGAAGCATTTTCCAGCTGCTTTAGAAACAAGATGTAGCATGGGACCTAAAATGGCTTCTAATTTAACAAGGTAGACTCTCCAGTAAATAATTTCTAGTATCAGTTGCTCCAAAATGCCAACGTTGTTCCAAAAATGTTTTGCGCATAAAGTGGGTGTCAAGGGCCCTGAGTCACTGCAGTGTTTTATTAGCCTGCTAGGTTCGCTAATTACTCAGCCGGGAATCCCTGTGGAGTATTGTACTTTCTCACACATATGCTCATGCTTCCCAGGCATGGCAGAAGATCTTGGGGCGCATGGGCTCGACGGGGAGGGACAACTTCCAAGAAAAGAGAAATACTTGAATCTGATCCTGACAAGGTCGAAGAATTTACTCGAGAGTCAGATATGGGTTTGATCGATGAGGACTACAGGTGCGAGCAAGAAAACTGTTGGGGTTTTGGATGCTTATTGTTTTATGGAGTGCACAACCTACCCCCGTACCTGCACTTGAACTTAAGTTCTGCTGTTGTTATTATGTTGCGGCCCTGTTGTTTTCTATTCTATTCCTACGGGTTTTAACCCTAGTCCTGTAAAGCGTAAATCCCATAGGCTATTCCGTTGCAGTCCGCCTGCCGAGAAGGAGTATGAGGCTGTGAAGAGCGCGGCGGTAGGCATCATTGAGAGGCGGGTTCACAGTCGCTCCGAGCTGGAAGATAAGCTGGGAGGCCGGGGCTTTGACCCCAAGGTCGTTGCCCGCGCTCTGGACCGGATGGAAGAACTGGTAAAACCTGCCACCTTTGTGTACCGCTGCTTTGCTGCAAAGATGTGCAAGCCCTCATACTCTGTGTACCATTTTTCCCATTCCGGGTGGCTGGTCGCGCGCGCTCTCGCCCCCCCTTCTCTCTCCCTCCCCCCCCTCTCCCCCCCCCCCTCTCTCTCTCTGTGGGATAGTACATGAGTACCATGTGGGGCTGCAGGGAATACAGAGCGATGGTGAGTTTGCCGAAATCTTTGCGCGGTCCAAGTGGCGCCAAGCCCGTTGGGGCCCTTCTCGGATTCGGCGGGTGAGCTTTGCAGTACATGCAGGCGTCCATCGACCCCCCTTCTGTCTCACTGCCCCCCCCCCCCCACTCTCTCTCTCTGTGTGTGTGTGTGTGTGTGTGTGTGTGTGTGCGAGAGTGTGTGTGTGTGTGTGTGTGTGTGTGTGTGTGTGTGTGTGTGTGTGTGTGTGTGTGTGTGTGTGTGTGTGTGTGTGTTGGTGGGTGTCCGTCTGCCGCTTCCACCTCCCTATCATGTACTCGGGTGGGCCGGATGTCGCCGCGTCAAGAATGTAGGGTTCATAATGTGTGTGTGTTTGAGAGAGCAGACTTCTACATAAGGCATAATAGGTTTGGGAGAAACACCCCCCCTCAGGGGCCGTGCCCCCCCCCCCCCCCCCCACACCAAAAAAAAGTCAGGAAAGGAGATATTGGCACGATGTACTTGACTCTAAGCATTGGAAACCCCTTCTGTGTTCTTGCACTGCCCCGCTGGGAAACAAGGTCCATTGGCTAGGAAGCAAGGTCCCTTGGCTAAGAAAACAAGGTCTCTTGCGATGGGAAACAAGGTCCCTTGGCTGGAAATTAAGGTTTCTTGGGTAGGGACACTAGGTCCATTGCACTGAGAAACGAGGTCCCTTGGCTGGGAAACCAGGTCCCTTGCTGGGGAGCAGCCGCATGGTGGTGAGAAGAGTGCGGTGACAAGTAGTGAACGGTACCCCAGTACTTCGACAGTAGTGGGGGTACCGCTCACAGACTGGTTGCGGCACTGTTTAGCAGGGGCTGCATTGGGCCGATGCAATTCTGGAGTGTGGCTGACAAGCAGGCTTTCACCACTTCCTCAGATCCCCAGAGATAGGATGGACATCAGTATTGGGAAGCCTCAAAACCCTATTGACAATACCATCAGACAACTGATGTGAAAGTTGGATCCACAAGAACTCCACACCCTCTCAAAGTAGGAAACAAGTATTGGTGTCCCTCAAATCTCTATCAAGAATTTTAGCAGACTCAACTGATACAAATTCCGGCTTTACCAGAAACTACATACCCTGACGAAGCAAGGAAATAAGTTATGGTATGTCTTAAATCTCCGGTTCAATCTCCATTAAAACTTTATATCAGGCGTAGAAAATTTTTGTCGAACTCAAACCTAATAGAACACGATGTTTTATAAGAATTACTGTTTTACAAGAACTACACGCCCCATTATACCAAATATGTACCCGTAATACAAAATATGTACCGCCAGTAAAACTACCAAGTCCTGGTTGATCCCGGGGTCTGGGGGGCTGTTGTGTGGCAGGAACTGCTTTCGCGAGGGGTGAGCAGCAGCCACATTGACGCCGCCCTCCATCATCTGTTCGGGCCGGACCTGCAAAAGGCCTTTGAGATGGAGAGCCTGGATGACCCCGAGCAGGGAGAGGAGGCCGAGCCTTCCCGTATGCCCCCGGCCCCCCTCCCCCCACCCCTCTTGTGTTCCAGCCCACCCCCTTTTGGCCCGCTCGTTACTGCAATATTGTTTCCCCTGCTCGCCTACCCCCCTCCCTTCCCCCCTCCCCCCCCCCTCTCTCTCTGCACCTCCCTCCCCCCCCCTCTCTCTCTCTCTCCCTCCCCCCCCTCCGTGTGTGTGTGTGTGTGTTGGGGGGGGGGGAGCAGGGGTGCGAAAGGGGGGAGGGAGGGAGAAAGAAGGGCCCGGGGGGGGGGGGCGGGAGAGAGAGGGGGGGGAGGGTCGGGAGGGGGAGAGAGAGTGTGAGTGAGGTAGGGTGAGGGGGGAAGACAGGGGAGGGGGGGGGGTTGCGTGAGCTTGCGCGCATGTTTTCCATGCGTGCGTCCGTGCAGATGTGTAGGCTTGCAGGGGACGTGCATGTGTGGATATGTAATCTTGAGCTGTGCATGTGCGCGTGCTCGAGCAGCGTGCATGTGTGCTGAGCGTGGCTGTGCATGCACATCATTCGGATTGCAGAAGCAGCCCCCCCCGGCCCCCTCTCCCCACCTCTCCCGAGGGGGCCCAAACGACAGAAGGGGGGAACGGGTCCCGCCAGCCATGGGCGGCTGTTTGACTGCAAAGGTGGGAAGGGGGCATCTTCCACTGGCCGTTTCATTTTCGTTGTAAGTAACACTTATCCCAACATGTTGCTCCATTATCGTTGTTGTGCGTTACACTTTTTCAGAAAACTGTTGCCCTGTTTCATAATCATCGTACGTTATACTTGATTAAAGCTATTGCCCCATTTCATTATCGTTGTACGTTACATGTTATTAAGCCTACTGCCCCGTTTTGTTAGTGTTTTACATAACACTTTGTTGAAGCTGTTGGCCGCGCGGGGGGGGGGGGGGGGGCAGGGATGCAAGACCTGCTGGAGACAGCAGAGAAGCAGCTGCACTTGAGCCGGGGGCTGCCGCTCACGGCGCGAAGGCGTCGCCTTGTGCACTGGCTGGAGCGGCGGGGTTATGGGTGGCGTACCATTTCTGCCATCTTGGAGCGCCTTCAGCTGCATAAACTTTAGGCAGCAGCTCCATCTTTTGGCCCCTCTGTCTCGTGAGCGGGCTTTCGAAGCAGCAGTTGTTCTTGTCCCCGAGCAGCAGCAGGCAGACCGAATCATCCCCCCCCCCCCCCCCCAACCAAGCGCGCACACACACACACACACACACACACACACACACACACACACACACACACACACACACACACACACACACACACACACACACAAAACCATCTCCCTCTCGTCATCAGCCCCTTCCCCCTCGCCCCCGCCGTTCTCCCCCACGAACCCCCGAAATAAAAGCTCGCGTCCAACCGCTTTCTTTTATGCCTGGCCTCAGCAGGGGTGGTTGTTATGGCTGGGGCTGTATTTTGGGCCCGTCGGTCCAGGGCGTTTCTTGCAGTGGCCCCCTGGGTGAAGACCCCCTTTCCCTATGGGCCAAATGCTCTAGTCCGCCATAGCGCAGCTTGGAAGGCTGGGTTTGGTGCGCGTGAAATCGTGTAAGCCCCCACCCCCGGGGGGTGGGGGCGGGTAAGAGCAGAGCAAGCAAAACTGCAGAGGGCTACAAGTCAATCGTGGCAGTACTGCCAGGGTCTGTTGAAGGTCAAGTAAGCGAACCTGAGGTTTGGAGAGGTCGCAGTCCATCTGAGAACGGGTGGCAGTAATGTGCCTTAAAAAGTTGTAAGAATAGAAAGTGGAGCGAAGTTTTTGCAAGAGTAGAAGGCATCGCACCAGCTCGGTGGACTGCAGTGCCACCTGGTCCCTCAGGGATGGGCCCAGCTCATCCAACCCCCAATTTTTCAGCTGCTATGTCACAGACGACGACATTGTTTTCTCACAGCCGATGTGATGAGATGATGTTTCCGCTGCAGATGTGTCGAGAGAAGTGAAGAGTGAAGCATGTCCACAGCTGATGTGGCGAGACAATTTTTTGTCAGCTGGCATGCTAATAGCCGAGACTTTGATACACCAAGGCAGTTTTCTACAGCTGATGTGGCGAGACAATTTTTGTCAGCTGGCATGCTAATAGCCGAGACTTTGATACCCCGAGGCAGTTTTGTACAGCTGATGTTGTGAGCCGATTTTCATCAGCTGGCATGAAGGAGCCCTAGGTCCTACACAGGCGATGTGTCCACAGCTCATAGAAGCCGTGCGGCTGCTGGAGTCAATTCTCCCGGAATTTTTGAAAATTGTTTATCAGGTGTATCAATGCATAGGAGGATGTACAATGGATCTGAAGTGCGTAGGTAAGCAGGGATGGTTGATTTCGGGGTAGGTCTAAGGATAAGGACATCATCTGAGCTGCTCAATTCATAGGTTGTATGTACTTTTAGCTGAAGAGTGAAGCAGTGTATGTGGATTTTATCCTCAGTAGTTCAATGTTTATGAATCTCAGGTGGGCAAGGGATGAGCGTGTGATTCCCGGAATGTTCCCGATAGTGGAGCCTGTGCCCACCAGATATTTCATCAGCAGCAAATGTTGCAACGTTTTCATTCTCGGGAGTATGCACATGTATTGAGGATTGCAAGGCCGACAAAGTTTTTGCGAGGGTGGTGAGAAAGAAACGTTGTGCTTTCGCGACTCGTGCAATGTCTGCATTGTTGTGTGGAGAGTGGTGTTGCTGTGCATACTCTCCGCCCATGAGCAGGAATGTTCTATATGTGATTCCTTGGAATAACATAATTTTCTGTGAAGACCCAATCCCATGCGGTCTTTTGTATCTGGGACTGTTGGGTCGGGACATCATGTTTTTGAACGGACACCCACATGCATGTTGGACTCCGTTCTGACACTGACAATCAAGAGAGGACGAATGCAATTGCCCCGCCGTCCCACAAAATGCAATCCAACCAAGCAGATAATCAAGCCTCTGGGAAGACGAGAGATAACAACGAAATGTGCAGACTACTGCACCGCAGGGAGAATGCGAATGTACCACCCAGACGTGGGGCCAAAACGCATGCTGCTACGATGCCATCAGTCGTGCGACAGAAATAATGTAGTTGTTAGATATAACAACCCTCCAAACCCCCTCATAATCATTGCTAAGCCTAGAATGTTGTTGCGATAATCCTAGCTAGACTGCATATCAGCAGCCTCACCAACATGAAAAAATTACGTCGATCACCATGGCGTGCTGCACATGCTGCAGCTCGGAAAAATCAAGGCCTTAGGGTGCATATTCTCACATGTAGCGTGATGAACACGACACACGGACTGTTTTTTGTTCAGATAAGTACTTGAGTATGCTTCACTTCATGTCTTGCATGTACTGTGCATGTACATGTGCATGTACTTGAGCATGCTTCACTTCATGTCTTTTAAGTACTTGCTTCAAACCCTGGCCTTGCAGAAAAGAGCCATCTCACAACTGTGTCGTGGTATTGGCTACTCCCCTGGTGATCAACAATTTTAGAACCACGGAGCGCTTGGAAAAAAACCACATTTCCCACGTGCTCCTCCAAAACTTTGATACTGTCATCCTACTCCTAACCGATACGGGGAACGGGCGCAACCGGTAAAAACTAGAGTTGAAAACATGCCCCGTGACCCTAACCAGCATTCTTCCTTGCATGAAAGTTGGTGATCTGCAAAGAATTCATAGATGTACCCGCCATTGGGCAACTCATACTTCCCAGCCCTTTCAAAACCAAGCTTGTAGACAAGCTTGAGTGGAAGCGGCAGCTCTTCACCACAATTTGCTGGACTGTTAAAAGAAAACAAGGATATACTCTGTGTGTACGGAATTGTGGATATTCAATAATCCATTCCCAAGCCAAACTAATTGCGCCCATACTGGAACTCTTCCAAACAAGAGCAAGCCACTTCATGTCACCAAAATCCCACAGGATGCTCATGAAAACTTCTTTCGGCCTCAAAATCTGCGGCCAGACTCGCTCATTAATGCTGCTTACGCACTCACAGCGCCCTTTAGAAATACATGGCGTTTCGTTAACACCATGCGCATAAACAAATTGCGTGAACGCCTCACATCCCTCTTTCGTGCCTGTGACATCACCTGTAATCAGGTGACCCGAACGAGCCCTCGCAATATGCCGGGGCAAAAAGCCGTTATAACTAACATAGCAAATAATGCTTGAACTTGAGGAATACTCACCATCTTGACTGGACGCAATCGAGTTTAATCGGCATAGTTCAATTCGAATACCGCCTCGACCATCAGCAAACAAACAAAAGCTCACTAACACGCACACAAAAATAAAATGGAATCCTGTCTTGCTACGCAAAAGCCAGCCGGCACTTGGGTGGCCAACCCCTGAGATTCAGAAAAGAAACAGTTAAATTGTGGGACAGAATCGAGTCCCCAGATGCCCCTTGCCCAAGAGTCGAGCCTGACAGTGGCTGTAGCACTGTCCTTTGCTCCACATGGAGTTTCACATGCAGAAAAACTCCAAGGCTTGTCTCCAAAGAGATACATCTCTTGTATACCATATTTGATCAACTGCCACTCCCTTCACCCTGCTGTCCAGTCTTCGTAATGCAAGTCCTGGACACGTGTCTTGATGACTTGGACTGAAACCCAATCACGCACACTCTGGGCTCCCAACCCAACCCATCCCGATTCCACAGCAGAACCCACACTCTAGTTCTTTGTTTCAAGAGGTACCTTGCCCTCGAATATTCGATTGACATCTTTGTTTCAGAGGATGCTTGCCCTCCAAACCAGCATCGCACACATTCCTGCATGCTGCCCCGTTTTTTCTTTTTAGACACTTGTTAGATTGGCACTTAAGCAAGGACAAAGCTTTGCAATAACTAGGACCTTCCAGGGATACTACTCCCATAGACCACGAAACAATACAACTCTTTTCGAACGACACAAATGACTCTGTTCCCCAGAAGATCGACAACGAGGCGCACGTCGCTTCTCTGATTCCCACCCCAAACAATCCCACCGTATACAAATCAGGGATATGATACCAAAGGTATAGGGCCATCCCCATCCCATCCCAGATAAGCATACTTCTTGAAATGCAACACATCCAATCATAGCATCCATATGATGGAGTCAGCATGCCCAACCCAAAACGATTCACAGGAACAAGTTGACCAACACTCTGCTTCGTGTAAGGTAGAATACTGGTTGCATTCACCAACGAAGACTTTCCTTGGGAATAATTGCAGTGAATACGCATCGGGGATTTGGTAAAAATTGTACAAATGCCATGACCATCCCCAGTCATCCCATCCCAGATTAGCCTACTTTATTGCGTGCACAATATCCCTGCCAGACTCGGCATGACCACCCCCTCTGCTTTGAGGCGCGCTTTCGTGGCACAAGCCTTCACACACACTCCCGAAGTGCAAAGTTCAACGTTCCTAATACTTCTGCCGTACAATTGCATCTGGCTTCTGGCCTCTTTCCCATTACACCTTTTTCTTTGGGGGTGGAAGGAAACTTCCGAGGTGGCTTAGCTAAATGTTGGCGTTGGATAGACTATGGGACCCACGCAAACATGCTGAAGCCCCTGTACAACAGACGTCATGATTTCAACCACTCACTCTCAAAAGCACCGTCTACTGGCGTTCCTGAGGCACTCGACTGACGTGTTTGCTTGCTGACCGTGCTACAGTGCAAAGCGACCAGGAACATGTTCGGATAAGGACCTCCGGCCCTCATAGCATGAACATTGCCAACATCTCACAGGCCCATGCATGGACAACGAAAACGCTACTACACACACTGTTAAGTGCTTCACACCAAAGCACACGTTCCCTTTCCCTTTCTATAGGCTGTTGAGCACAAGTATCAAGCTTCATGGCAGAGTAACCGACTCCACAATGTGACATGGTGCTCAATTCTACAGAAAGATAAACTTCCGCACACTCATTATTGATGCAATCTTCCCAGCATCGCACAGCGCACCAAGCGGTGTTTGCAATTTCAGATACACAACTTTCAAACTCAAGAACTGGGTTTGCAGTTCTGAATTATGCTCCACTCTTTATTCGGAATCCAAGGGCCCGGGCAGTGTCCCAGTGGCATTTTCAGCCTAGAGGCGTCTTGGACCCACGGCACAGTACACCGCAGTAACCACCTGTCTATGAAACTGTACCTTCAAAACCTGTATCTCTGAATTGCGACAAACCAGAGTCACTCTGAATCTATGGAATTGCACCCCTGCATTGTGGCAGGAATAAATAACACTGGGACAGCAAGCATGGCATGAGATCATGTCGGGCGGCTCCCATGACAAACCTTTTACCAAAACTCCAGGCATAAGCTGATTTCATCCAAAAGACTGGACACACGATATGCCTGCTGTCCCCAGCATCGAAACGCAGAGGCAATTATGCGCTGCAGAAAAGTTCACCAGGAACGCAGATATGGCGGCGCCAACACAAATACGTCCCAGACCCATCCACCAGCTCGTAAAACAAACGCTGACATGACATCCACCCGGACTTCAAAGGCAATATCACTGTCGTACTGCCGGCCCAGGCTTTTACATGTAGACCAGAATGCCCCGCTTGCTCACCAACACCTTTGACAATCTTGACTGGAATCTCGGGCAACTCAGACCCTCTGACTGGCATGTGCTCATGGCATTTGCAATGAGGAACTTAAAATAACGCAGGATTTCCCCCTTTTTTTGTTGGTGGGGGGGGGGGGGGAGAGACGAGGAGCAATGTATAAACCAGGGTGCAGGAGAGGACATCCGAGGGCAGAGGCAGCAACCAATGAGTTCCCTGACTCTGCATACATGTCCCAGCCCCTACAGCCATCCCTGGGGTTCACAAAGTACTTCGAAGCCCACTCGACAAAATCAACTCTCCAGAGTCTCCCACCATCCATCCTCCCCTCTGAGGAGTAAAACAAGTCTCAGGAGTCAACTGGACTGTGAAGAAGAGCTAGTATCAGCCTTTAACCACACTTGAAGAAGGAAAAACTGTCGAATCAGTCCTCCTCCAAGCTATTTAAAGAAGGAACATCTCGAGGGCTAACGTTTCCACGTGCCCCTCGCGGCGCGCGGCAGCTCGCATTTATGTGTCGGATCGCCCACTGATGCGGGATAGGAGACGCTTGAAGGGCAGGGTGATTGGCTCGGGCGAAGATAATGAGGGTGACAGCAGGTTGCACCTGCCGCTCCCGAACGACAAGCCCTCCAGGGACGCCAGGACTTCAGCGGAGGAAGGTCGGTCTGCTGGGTTCTGAGCCCAGCAGCTGCGGATCAGAGCCACCACCTTCTGCGGTACCCTGGCGGGGAACTGGGGCCGGAACCCGCCGGCGACCTGGCCATTGCAGCCCAGAGCAGGGTGAGATTTCCTTAAACAATAGAGGAGCATTCTTGCATCCAAGTCGGTTTTAAAACCCCCCTCTACTTAAAATCCCCCTCTAGAACTGCCCCCCCCCCCCTCTAGAACTGATCGACTAGTCACCCCCCCAAAAATACACTTTCTGCTTACTCCTCCTCCCCCCCCCCTTTGATATACATACCAGAGAACCCGCCACCTGACTCCCCTGCCCCGCTTCCTGATGCAAAGCCATCAGGGTCGAAAAGAAGTGCCACTCAAATGCTTCCAAGTCTCACCAGTCTCGAGCATGTGATTTGGGAACATACCTTGTGAGCCATCTTCTCCACGGCATGGGGGTCAACCCCATTTGGGTCCAAGCAAGCACTCCTGAGATAGCCGGAAAAGAGCTCATACATCAGCATGCCCAGGCTAAAAACATCTGTGGCGGGCCCGTACGGCTGTCCCTTCAGCATTTCAGGACTGAACCCAGCAACCACCCCGTCATGACCATGCCAGCCGGCCCTAGAAAAAAATGCACTGCTTTCCTTCAGCACGTCTAGTCCACCCTCTTTAACTGCACCCAGGACCCCTAAAAAGGAGAAACACTTTTTGCTTCAGCAAGGTTAATCTACGCCCCCCCCCCCCCCAATTATTATTATGATTATTATTTTCCTCGGCCACACCCCGGACTCTACCAACGTTTCGTCCTCTTATTCTCCCCCCTTCCCTCGGCCCTTGGTTACGTCCCACTGTTGCCTCTCACCAAATACATGCAAGTATTCAGGCATCCGACTAGTTCCGCCTCTTTCCTCAACACTTTCGCTTTTTTCTCAAGCTTTCGCTGTTCGTAAACCCCTCTTTTGGCGCCACGACAGACTTTCAACATGGCCCAGACATGCGTCCCTTCCACCCTCTTTACATCCGCCCCTAACCAGAAGTGTGATACCCCAAGACCAGAGAACGGTTCTTGAATTAACACCTGTGACCCTTGAATCCTCACAAAGAACATCGAGCCTCAACAATGGCGAGCAACATCCCAATTAGAGCTTGCCACCCTCCCCGACTAGAAGGTATCCTCGTATTCTCAAGTTCTCATTCTCCTGGAGCAGTGGGGCCCCATTCCCAAGGACTTAGGTTTCTTCTTTGAGAGATTTCTTCATTGAGAGGCTGCCCAGTTAATGCAATGACCGACTCAATAACCGATCAGGCCAAAACCCATGCAACAGGCCTTCACGGACCTCATATAATGGAAGGCCGAGCAAGCGAAAGAGGGCCAGTAAGAACTGGTCCATGAGACTACAAATAAAACTAAAAAACAAGACTACGAAGATAACTTCAACAAGGACTGCTCACCTCATGTACATGTATGCTCCAGTTTGGCCAGTAAAGATAGTGTCGGAGTCCGGCGTTCTAATCAGATCGTCAGGCTGGCAACCTTTGCAGTCAGCCTCACTGCTGTCATCTGAACACTCCGAACAGCCATTGCTGTCGCATGATATCCGAAATGCAATCCCACCATCCACACAACCCGCTTCATCACCTGCAGCAAAGAATTGCATGTTGAGCTTTGCAAACAGGATACAGTGATCATCTACACCTTACCCACAGCCACCCTCCCAACCTTAAGGCAAGGGAAGAAGCAACTCCATGCCAACGACAACAACCTGAATTCCAGTGTGGGACTCTTCAACAGCCTGTGACAACTGTTAGAAACGATGTTGCGTGATTAAAGGGCCCAGCCACACCACTCTCCACCAATTTCATCCACACCTATGTCGTGACTCCTCCATGAAATGGTTCCTTTTTTATAGGGGGGGGAGGGGGGGGGAACAAACCAGAAAGAAAAAAAGGGCCCCAGCTCGTGGGTCAACGCGGCTTCACCCTCCATATTGGGAACGCAGACACTAAGCCACTCCTAATTTTGACAGACAACTCATTCCCCTTACCTCGCATGAGTTTGCATAGGCAAAAATGAACAGGGGGAAGGGGCATCTTACGTACCATTGCCCTTTTGTGATGGCAGTTGGCGATGGAGCCCAAAATCAATGAGGCAAATGTCAGCCTTAAAAGGATTGACACTGGTAAGCATCACATTTTCAGGGTGCACGTCCCGGTGTAGAACTGGTTGTTCCTGGCCATGCAAGAAGGCTAGTGCCGAAGCGAGTTGCGTGCTCCACCTGGCATACAACACTTAATCAAATCAGTCTATGCTTCGTCAATGACCCGAACAAATATGCAGCTTGACCTTGAAGACCAACCACACTCACCGTAACGCGCATGCGTCTGTGTATATGCGCCGACCCGGAGATGACATCTGTGCCAACAACATTTTTCGCAAACTCCCCCTTCCAAGTACTGGAGGAGCATGTATGGATTCTCTGAATCCTGTGAGCCTCCGAAGCATTTGACGATGTTCCTACGTGGCACAACTCCGCTTTATCAACCACCCACAGCCTAGGTGGCACATCCCCACCACCAAACTCAAAAGTGAGTTACAACATAGGTTCCAAGCAGTGTAGCCGACACCCCTGGGAGCTTACGGATGATCAAGGCTTTGTAGAAGAGAAAGCTCTCGGCCGAAACTCTCTAGTTCAGAAGCTATGCCCTTCCGTTCCTTTACCATCTCCTTGCGACAAAGAATAGGAGGCAATGCCTCTTGCCCACAATATCTCACGCACCGGCATTGTCCAAAAGACCTGCATCATCGACAACTCAAGTTCAACAGCGCATCCGCGTCTGACAACACCAATCAAGACGCCACAAGCTATCAAGGCTTCGTTAAATACAACCACATCAAACCTATGTGTTACAATTCAAGGTTGATTGGCCTTCAAGTTAATACAAACCAGGCGGCGCGCGCACCCTGAGCCCAAATGTCGGAGAGTGCGAAAGTCCTTCTCCGGAAAATCACTCATGGAATCAATCACGAGCGCAGAGACAACTGGTGGCAAAGGGTTTAATCTATCTTATCAATGCTCGGCAAGCATTGAAGTTTGGTCAAACGAAGTACGTTGCCGTTGAAATGAATGTTCCGGCCCCAGGGGTTGACGCCTGCACCAAATCCGCCGCGTGATGCTAATGGGGGACACCGAACATTTCGGTGAATCTTCGAGGGTCGAGCAGAGGAATCTATCCCGGGTATGCCCACGTTCTAGAATTTTTGGACTATTTGGCACGTGCGGAAACGAACCCTCCCGATGGCAAAGGGTCACCTCAGGTGACTCAACTGGCTAGAATAGAACGGCAATTGGCCATTTCACTTCTTCCTGTCCCGGATCTCCGCTTCATAAGTTCGCATCCGCTTCGCCCTAGAGCTCACATAGAACGGGGCGGCGCAGAATGGCCCCATGGCGGCTACCAAAGGCATTTCATCAGGAAACCGACGTTCACCTGCCAGACCGTCTGGGCTTTCATCCTAGCTGCTCGGAGGTTCCGCCAGTTCCATAAACCGCTCAAAAGGTTATGCATCGCATCCCAGCATCGACATTCGTGAGCTAGCCCCCTACAGTCCGCTCAGACGGAGCACGTGCGTCCCTCGGTTATTGCAGCACGTGCCTCAGACAGCCTGGCAGGAGCAGCATGCAGCTGGTGGTAGGATTGCCAGAGGCATGCGAGTGAATCCCACCCTCGCTGGCAATACCTAGCACCAGCGATGATAATGTTTTCAGGGCCCAAACCGTGGTGCATCCCGGAGCCTTATGCTGGTTTGTGAATCCTAGCAATCCTTGGTGTGACTGCTTGTGGCTACTATTTCTACTGTTAACTTGGCTTTTCAGGGTCCAAACCATGGTGCATCCAGTGCAAGTTGCCAAGGAGAGAGAGAGAGAGAGAGAGAGAGAGAGAGAGAGAGAGAGAGAGAGAGAGAGAGAGAGAGAGAGAGAGAGAGAGAGAGAGAGAGGGGGGGGAGGGAGAGAGGGGGAGAGGGAGAGGGGGGAGGGGAGAGAGGGGGGGAGGGGGAGAGAGGGAGGAGGGGGAGTTATCCGTCGTGCTCCCCCCTCCCCCCCCCCCCCTCCCTCCCTCTCCTCCTCTCTCTCTCTCCTCTCTCTCTCCTCTCTCTCTCCTCTCTCCCCCCCCCCCTCCTCTCCCCTCCCCCCCCCCCCCCCCCTCCCCCCCCCCCCCCCCCCCCCCCCCCCCCCCCCCCCCCCCCCCCCCCCCCCCCCCCCCCCCCCCCCCCCCCTCTCTCTCCCCCTTCTTTCTCTCTCTCCCATGCTCCCTCTCCCCCCTCTCCCCTCCTCCCTCCTCTGTCAGTCGCCTATGTTTCCTGCGTAGTCTTTCGCCATTCCCTCATTAAAGTAACTTTGGTTCTCAGTTCTTTTTCCTCTCTCCCCTTTCCCCTTAATTCTTTCGTTCCTCCCTTCTTGTCAATCCGTGTTTTGCAGTTCAGCATGTCATACTAGCATGTGTGTCGGGGGCCCCGCCTTCCGCGTACCAGCATGTAGAATACCTGGTTTGCGATGGGATGTGCCTCCCTTTCCATCTGAAGGAGAGGCAGGGAGGGGGGGAGAGGGGGGGGGGAGAGAGAGAGAGAGAGAGAGAGAGAGAGAGAGAGAGAGAGAGAGAGAGAGAGAGAGAGAGAGAGAGAGAGAGAGAGAGAGAGAGAGAGAGAGAGAGAGAGAGAGAGAGAGCGAGTGAGCGAGAGAGCGAGAGCGAGAGAGAGAGAGAGAGAGAGAGAGAGAGAGAGAGAGAGAGAGAGGAGAGAGAGAGAGAGAGAGAGAGAGAGAGAGAGAGAGAGAGAGAGAGAGAGGGGGGGGGGGTTGAGTGAGAAGGGGGGGTAGTTTTTGCAGGCTAGTCTTCCAAACTTATACTATGGCATACGCATCGCTTGTTGAAGCTTTTCACAGCTGCAGCACGATGACCTCATAGTGACAACGCAGGAATTCGTACACATGTGACCTGTACAGTAGATTGAGATTAGCCCTTCAAAGCATTAATCTAGCTTAAGATAATACGAAACTTCTGGAGATAATTTGAAATGGTATATTAATTTAAATTCACTGAAGTCTTCCACACATACTTTATTCCGGGGAAAGCAGACGTTTATAGACGGGGTGATTGCCCTTTTCTTTGGCCACTGGGTTCCATGGAGCTGCAGCTACTGTGACATATGATCGTCAGCCTCCAGGATAGGACTTTCTAATCGATTTAGAAGAAAAGTGGCTTATCGATTTATTTATTGATATCAAGTGCAGATCCCCATAGTTTCTAACCCCACACCCCAAAAGTATGCTAGTGAAAGGCATGCTAACGGCAGTCAAGGGATAAGCAAGGCAAGGCAATTGCCTTAAGGCATGGTAGTGCTCGGCAGGGCATGCTAGTGCAAGGCAAGGCACGCCAATGGAAGGCAGGGCATGTTAGTGGAAGGGATGGCGAGGCGTGCACTAGCTAGTGGAAGGAAAGGCATGCTAATGGAAGGCAAGGCACGCTCATGGAAGGAAAGGCACGCTCATGGAAGGAAAGGCACGCTAATGGAAGGCAAGGCACGCTAATGAAAGGCAAGGCATGCTAGTGGAAGGCAAGGCACGCTAATGGGCAAGGCACGCTAATGGAAGACAAGGGATGCTAGTGCAAGGCAAGGCATGCTAGTGGAAGGCAAGGCATGTTAGTGCAAGGCGAGGCATGTTAGTGGAAGGGATGGCGAGGCGTGCCCTAGCTAGTGGAAGGCAAGGCATGCTAAAAGAAGGCAAGGCGAGGCACGCTAGTGGAAGGGATGGCAAGGCATGCTCCAGCTATTGGAAGGCGAGGCATGCTAGTTCAAGACAAGGCAATGCGTGCACAAGCTAGTGGATGACGAGGCATGCTACTGACATCCATACGCATAGTTGTTACAGCAGTGCATCAAATGAATCTGGCTTGTAGTAGCATCTCAGTAGTTCAACTACTAGTCGATGCTTTTGAGCTCCGCAGTGTAGTCCTGGTATGGCGATGTGGGGGAGTGCGCGAAAGCTAGGATGCCACACGATAGATGCATATAAATTGAAGAGCTTCACTTTTATGCTTAATTCTCATGTCTAAATTGAAGAGTTTCACTTTTATGCTTCATTTTCAGGTCTAAATTGAAGAGCTTCACTTTTTTGCTTCATTTTCATGTCTAAATTGAAGAGGTACTTGTCTAACCAACACGTTCCTGCCGTCCCTCTCTTCCGCCGCTAGTGGCTGGACACACGTGGATACCCTCCATCACAAGTAACACAGAAATTGAGGACGTGAAGACACGCCCGTGCAAATATGCTTCCTCCATAGCTGTCACAATGATGACACCGAAAGAAGGAATGATCGATTCTGTACAGTTATGATCTAACTAGCTAACAACCCTCAGGGCTTCAGTAAGGCAGACTCTAGTGTCCCAAGTACAGTTTATTGGGTGCGGTTAGGATAGGCTTCACTCTTTATATTAAATATATTACATAGCAATTGGATATACTTCTCCTTATCTAAATTTACATAGCATTTACATAGTTAAACGGCATTTACATAATTGCTAATTACCCATGGTAGTTGCATACACACTCTTGGAACAGAGGCGGATGAGCGGTAGGGCACGGCAGAATCCACACCCTTTCAGAATAATTAGTCAAGCATGTTCTAACGGCACTCTCTTTTCTAAATTGTGGGCGTCACAGGACCCCAATCCCAGTTTGGCTCACACCGAACACTGTTACCAGTAACTGGTTCTGGAGTACTTGTCCAAGTTCGATATGGGGTGAGCTAAGCAGTGTGAATCCATGCCAAGGCTCCTGTGCGCGCGACTTAGGGCACTACAATCACGTGTGCATGCTTGCAACCATGTGAACACCCTTGTGATCACGTGATCATGCCCGCCAGCATGTGACCAATTGCTTGCAAGCTTGCGACCATGTGACCATGCCTCCAACCATGTGACCGGCTTTGCACTCATGTGACCATGCCTGGCAATATCTGACCGGGCTTACACATCATGTGACCATGCATCCAATCATGTGACCATGCAGGCAGAAACCTGACGTGATCTGACATGACCGTGCGTCGTGACGTATCCTGACCGTGTGTCGTGACGGATCATGACCCTGCGTTGTGACGTATCGTGACCGTGCGTCGTGACGGATCATGACCGTGCGTCGTAACGTATCGTGACTGTGCGTCGTGACGTATCACGCCCGGGCGTCGTGACGGATCATGACCCTGCGTCGTGACGCATCATGACCATTTTGCATTCCCCTGATGCATGGACCCACACAGCCCCACAGGGGCCTCGCCCTTGCCCACTCTCAGCCCGCGCACCCCTCTCCTTAGCTCAACTACCATGAACACCCCACCCACAGTCACCTCTCCAAAGTCTTAAATACATTACTGACTTCGCAGCTTTAACCCTCACGTGCCTATGCCGATGCTTTTGCCCACTATCAGGCCTCGCAGCCTCCCCTCTTTTCAGCCTCGACCAACGCCCAACCCACAGTCACCCCTCCACAGCCTTATGTTACCCGCTTCCCGGCTTCGCGCCTCATGGGCTCATGCCCTTGCCCTTGCGCACTAATCAGGCCTCACAGCCCTCCCCTTTTTTCGGCCTCGATCAACGCCCCCACCCACAGTCACCGCTCCACAGCCTTAGGTCACCGACTTCCCATCTTTAAACCTCACATGCCCATCTCCTTGCCTTCTCCATGCCCACTCTCACGCCGCGCAGCCCGTCCATTCCCTCTGGAGAGACACGCCACCCACAGTCGCGCCTCCACAACCTTTATGTTACAGACTTTCCTGCTTGAAACCTCACATGCTCTATTTTATTAAGAGCCTCGCAATGCTCCGCCAGCTGCATCTGAAAACAAGCATGCGTCTTCCAAAAGGATGCACGGCGGTGAGGACACGTCGCAACTTCTTTACAACACTCTTCTTGGAGATTTCTAACACGCCAGCTCTTAAACAATGGGTATGTTCCACTTCAGATTTGACTACTTGTTTTGCAAACCGCAACCAGAGGTTTAGAGGGCTGCCCCCCCCCTCTCCCCCCCCCCCCCGGCGGAAGAAAGGAAAACGCATCCCCACGCCCCGGCCCCTTGCTCCCAAAACCCGCACGCAGGCACCCACCCACCCACCCACACACACACACACACACACACACACACACACACACACACACACACACACACACACACACACACACACACACATACACACACATGTGTGCGGGTGTGGGACGTGCTTGAAACACCTCTAGAAGCAGCATGTTGGACAAGCCGCATGTACATGCATGCACAAGTACTTGCCTCGATTAGCTGCGGGTGATGCATCCGAGGCGGTGTCGTCCGTGTATTGATTAGAAGTTGCCTTGAGTGGCGGAGCTTGATACTAGTGACTGCCTTGAGCGGCTGTGATTGATAGTAGTACCTGCCTAGAGCGGCTATGACATAAGTGATTGCCTTGAGCGGCTGTGATTGATATTGGTAACTGCCTAGAGCGGCTATGACATAAGTGATTGCCTTGAGCGGCTGTGATTGATATTGGTAACTGCCTAGAGCGGCTATTACATAAGTGATTGCCTTGAGCGGACATAACGGATGCATCACAGGATGCGTCACCAGCGAACTGATTACTAAATTGCTAGAGCGACCGTGATAGATTTTAGTAGCTGCCTTGAGGGGCCATGATATGAGTAATTGATTTGACCGGACATGAGCACGATCGATGCATCAGAGGAGGCGTCGCCAGCGGATGTAGGCCATGATACCCACAAAGCAGAAGAGGCATACTGCAAACGTGATGGTGTTCACACTAATGAAGCCCATCAAATTCTTGGTTATGGCCTCTGGAATCACCAAATTTTCTCCCAAGATGCCTG
>KV908591.1:10000-22500 GCA_002005505.1 Botryococcus braunii | reverse complement strand
TGGAGTACAGGGGCTGCTGCATACCCAGTTGATGGCGAGGGGACTCAGGTTGCTCCAAGCTGAAAGAAGGAGAGTCCGCCCCAAGATCTGAGAGCCCCTGCTGAAGGACAGACTGGTGCGCCTGTTGATGCTGCCTGTGTGCTGCAACGCTCCCGACGCGTGTGGCAGCGCCCTGACCCTTGCACACGCATTGCTTCCTCAGTTATTAGAAAAAGTGTGCAGGTCTTGCTTCATTAGTTACTAGAAAAAAAGTGTACACGCCTTGCTTCCTTAGAGATAATGTACACGCGTTGCTTCCTTAGTTATTAGAAATATTGTACAGGCTTTGTTTCCTTAGTTACTAGAAGAGTGTCAAGTGTGCATGACCCGGCGCGCGCGTAGAATATATTATGTTGGCATCGGAGCGTTAGGTATTCCGTATTTGAAACGGACAACACGAGGAGGAGCGTCACATGAAGAAGGCAGGGACAAAGAGATCGAGGAGTACATAGAAAAAACCAGAGCTACAGTGAAGGCGGGACCAAGCCGTACCAAAAAGCAACAGAGGCTTGCTATTTTTGCCGATATATGACAAAGAGACTGAGCGTTTGCCATGCATTTCACTCCCCCCCCCCCCCAAAAAAAGAAAAAGAGACAAAACAATAAGAAAGGAAAGGGACCAAAAAGTAAAATGGAAAAGAAAGCAGAAGACCAAAGTTATGCTACACACTCTACCCAAAAGACTGATGGTAAACGCTTCGACATACATTGAGCCTTACGTTTCACCTACCAGGGGGGAGGGCCGAAACAGAGCCGCCGCCCCCTCCCCCCCCCCCCCAAATGAACACAAACGAACACACACACACACACACACACACACACACACACACACACACACGAGATTGTGGGGACCAAGGAGGGGGGGGGGTTTGTGGGGTGCAGGGGAGGTCCAGGGTACCTGCAGCTCGCTCAAGGTCCTGTTGCGAGTGAGACAGAGCTTGGCCATGTCATCATCATCCTCCAGAAGCGCTGCAGCTCCTCCCGGATGGTCTGCACTCGCGTCAACAGCCTCTGGTGCCTGGTCTTCACTTTCCTCACCCTCTCCAAGTTGCTTGTGTTCACCTGCGAGCCACACACCCACGTCTGTCTCGCATCCCACACCCACATGCGTGTCGAATCCCATACCCACATGCGCCTCGCAAACAACACCCACATGCGCCTCACATCCCCCACCCACATGCGCCTCACATGCCATACCCACATGCGCCTCGCAAACAACACCCACATGCGCCTCACATCCACCACCCACATGCGCCTCACATCCCCCACCCACATCCGTCTCGCACCCCCACCCACATGCGCCTCGCTTTCCCCACCCATGTGCATGTCGCATACAACACCCACATGCGCCTCACATCCCCCACCCCAATGCGTCCCGCATGCCCCACCCACGTGCGTCTCTTGCCCTGGGAAGGGAACGCGCAGGGCTGTAAATGTTGAACACATGGCATCAGGTGTGGGCTGTCCAGTTCCACAATCACCTCTTGTTCACGCCTGCATGAGGGTCCAAAGTCCAAATCCAGGTTTTGGGGATCACAGCGGTGCTGAGAGGAATTTTTCTTTTTCTCCCCTTTGGAATATCACAACCGTTCACACCACCAAAAACCTGGATCCAAAACCTAACCATAGAAAAATAAGTTCCCACCCCACAAGGGCAAGAGAATTCAAGCATGACAGACAGCCATACGGACTCAAGTGTGCCCCACAGTAATGCAGTGAAAAGTGGCACCCGATGAAAGGTGAAACAAACAAACACCCGGCAACAACAACAACAAAACAAGAACAACAACAACAATGACAACAACAGCGGTAACAACAGTAAACTGCGGCAGTAGCAGCAAACCCAAGAAAGAAAGAGAGACCCCCATGAACACACAGGCACACACACACACACACACACACACACACACACACACACACACACACACACACACACACAAAGAGAGAGAGAGAGAGAGAGAGAGAGAGAGAGAGAGAGAGAGAGAGAGAGAGAGAGAGAGAGAGAGAGAGAGAGAGAGAGAGAGAGAGAGAGAGAGAGAGAGAGAGAGAGAGAGAGAGAGAGAGAAGGGGGGGGCGGTACGCCAATAGATATCTGTGCAGGCAGGACCTGTTTAGTGAGGGTGTCTAGGGCGGGGTGCGCAATGGCTTCAAGTTCTTTAGAAAGGCGGGTAGCCAATTCAGACACGTCCCTCAGGGCCACTTCCAGCACTTGCAGCTCGAAGGGCAGTGCCGCCACCTCGTGCCGGCTGCCTGCAGTCTCCCCCCCCCCCCCCCCAAAGTCAGCGCTGTGATGGAAACCCGCCCCCCGTATTTAACACTGTGATGAACCCCCCCCCTTCTTATTCAACACTGTGATGGAACCCACCCCTCCCCTCAAAAGTTATTCAACACTGTGATGGAACCCCCCCCCCCCCCAAAAAAAAAAAAAGAAAAAGAAAAAAAAGAACATCAACACTGTGCTGGAACCCCCTCTCCTCCCCAAAATCAACACTGTGATGGTAACCCCCCCTGTCCCCCCGCAAATTCAACACTGTGATGGACCCCGCCCCCCACAATTGAACAGTGTGATGGAACCCCCCGCCCCCCAGAGTAAAGGATTCCGAAACCCCATTCCCACATTGATGAAATCCCCCTCCCCCTCTCCACAGTGATGGACCACAATGATGGACTCCGTTCCCCCCCCCCCCCCCTCCCCGGGCGGGGATTTACCACAATAGGGATGGAACTGCCCCTCTCCCTCCCCCTGCCCCACCACCCCCAGCCCCCCCTTTTTTTTTTTTTTTTTTTTTTTTTTTTTTTTTTTTTTTGGGGGGGGGGGGGGGGGGGGCTCTTCCTAGGTAGCCACAATGATGGACAGCCCCTTCCCCCCATCCCCCCCCCCCCCCCCAAAAAAAAAAAATAAAAATAAAAAAAGGGGGAAGGGAGGGGGGGGGGGGGGAAGCAAAAGACAGGGGAAAACCCCTTCCCTCAAAAAGCTATATCAGTGATGGAAACACAACCCCCCAAAAAGGTACCACAGTGATGCCCCCCCCCCCCCACCCACACACACACAAGGGGCACAAACAGTGTTGCCCCCCCCCCCCCCCCCACACACACACACACACACACACAAAAGGGGCACCAGAGTGATGGACTCCGCTCCGTCTCCCCTTCTTTCAATTCACCACAATCATGGACTCCCCCCCCCCCCCCCCACGATGCCCCTCCCCCCTTCCCCGCCTCCCAAATCAAAAGAGTGATGGAACATCCCCCCCCCCTGCCTCTCCAAATCCAGAACACCGTAGTGCATGAGCTCACCCCTCTTCCACCTCAGAACCCACTTCCACAGTCCACGAGCACTCAGCAAGGGGGGGGGGGTTGTTCAAGCTTCAAGCGCCCGCTCAAAAGTGAGCACAAGGGTGCTGAGTGTCATGCATGCCTCGAAAGTGAGCACAAGGTGCTGTGTCAGGCGTGAATGTCAAGCAGTGGACGCACCATCGGAAGTCTGAGACAACTCCTCATGCAGGATCTCCATCTGCTGGGCTTGCTCGCTGGCCTCCTTCAGCGCAATCGCCAGGTGTGCTGTGAAGTGGCATGCCAAGGAATTGTGCGTCAGCTCCGGATAAATGACCTCGTCTGCGGTGATTATGAGCCGCACATGCTCCATACTGGCCCCGGCAATGCACACTTCATTCTTCCGACATTACACATTTGGCTTTATACTTTTGTGCGTCGCTCCGGATTAGTGACCTCGTCTGCGGTGATCATGAGCCGCACGTGCTCCATGCTGGCCCCGGCAATGCACACTCCACACCTTTGACTTTACAGTTTGAACTTCGCTCTTTTGACTTTACACTTTGTGTGTCAGCTCCAGAGGGTTGACCTCATTTGCAGTGGCTATGAGCCCGCACCAGCTCCTTCCCGGTCCCCCGCAGTCGACACATTATACTTGCAGTGCACACATACAATACCTATCTCTAATGCCCATGGACAGAGTCAGGGCAGGGAGACACACATGGGACGAGCTGCGTAATGCTTCAACACGTACTTCAGCACTTCCACAATAAGTTTGAGATGGTAGGAGCAAAGCGTGGTTGTTGGACACTGGCAGTGTGCATTTGCCAGGGTAAAAGCATTGGTGTTTTGCATTGATTGGTTCAATGAGACAAACCCAAGCATAGCTTATTAGCATTACGAGGGTATGTGTGTGGTGCGTGCGTGTGTGTGTGTGTGTGTGTGTGTGTGTGTGTGTGTGTGTGTGTGTGTGTGTGTGTGTGCGTGCGTGTGTGCGTGTTGTGTGTGTGTGTGTGTGTGTGGGTGTGGGTGTGGGTGGGGGTGTGTGTGTGTGTGTGTGTGTGTGTGTGTGTGTGTGTGTGTGTGTGTGTGTGTATGTGTGTGTGTGTGTGTGTGTTTGTTTGTGTTGGGATGACTGCTTGCAGGTTGAGCTGACCTTCAGATGGATTCTCAGGGGAGGGGGTGCAAACAACGACGCATTCTCACAAGGTGTGCAAACAAAACCGCATTCTCACGGGATGGGTGCGAACAAAAACGTATTCTCTCGGGAGGGGTGCCAACAAAAACGCATTCTCCCCGGAGGGGCCTGAAAAAATCACAGTGCCTGAGCATGCTGCGGAGTGCTGAGGAAAAGGAGAGGAAGGGAGGGACCGGTTCCCGAGGGTAGCGTGTACCTGAACACAATAGCATTGTCCCGAACAAGAAGTTTGCCTGTCTCAGAGGTCAGGAGTGCCGGGTCCAGCAGCCTCATATCTCGGATGGGAATCCCCAGCCGGAATTTCTGAGCAGCCATGTCGGCATCAGCAGCACATTAAAGTGACGGTCGGCCTTCAAGGAAAAGCGGTAGCATCGAAGAGTAGCAAGAGTAACAGTGAGAGTGACAACTGGATAAATTCATGTTTTTCCCCTTATCAACTAAAAAAGTAAATTCGATAACAAGAAAAAAAGGGGGAGAAAAACTTGTGCACTGGGGTGTAGGACCAGCAATTGCATGTGGAACATGCTTTCAATGTCAATTGTATACAGGGAACGCTTTTGTGCCACACTTGCCAATAGGCCCCCCCCCCCCCCACCCGCGGGGGGGTTGGAGGAAGATGCTCGAGGAAATCACTTTTGGTTACGGATCGGGCGCATGATGAAGACACTGATCCCAAAGGACAGTCAAGCTGGGTATGCATGAACTAATTATACATGCTTAATTCAGCTGGCGGTTCTGCATTTCAACCAAGTGCAGACCAGTTTGTCGCATATCACTCTTGTTGTGCTGGCTGGGCTTCATGCCTAGCACCTTCCAGAAGACGTCCAACCTCGGCCCCGCCCACCAGGGGCGCCAAGGGTGTGCCTCGTACACGGGCGAGCCCCTCCCCTCCCCTCCCCTCCCCTCCCTCCCCCATGTGACGAAGTATATAAGGCCCATGGGCTTGTCTTGGCAAGCGCATGTGCATGCATACACCTCCCGTCTGCTGCTTGTGTCAGATGTCTTGATAGGCAACACAGAGAGGTAAAGGTTTCTTTCATGGATACAAGATTTGATTAACTACAGGGCATGGAGACCATGCCACCCAGTGGTGATTACCTGAATGATGCCCCTCTTGTCAGCTCGGAAGCTTCCTGTTTGGCCGTCTTTATACACCACCATCCAGTTCTGTTGCCTGCATAACCCTTACAAGTATTTTGAAAAAGCGCCACAGGGGTCTGAACCTAAGCTTTGTGTTCGCGGCCTAGATGATGGCATGTCTTGGACAGCGACTTTTTCTGTTAATACAGAAGTTTGCATGGGATGCCCTGCCAGACCGGCATGCTTTATAAACAGGACGACAGAAGAGTCTTGAAAGTCATAGAGAAAAGTTCAAGTCATTACCTCGGGGTCAGACAATTTAGCCGCCCCACTAGTTTGCTAGGTAACAAGGAACGCAAAGAATGAAGGTGACACACCCAAAAACTTTTACCTTGCTCTAGATTCTCGGGGTAGCCCACTCTTTGAATTCGGTAAAGTCTTCCGTGGACCAGTAGGGCTAGGCTTGTGGACTTCATAAGAAGCAAGGGATTCAGGCCCATGACGTTGATGGCATGCGGTTGCAGTCTGCGCCGGAGCTCTCTCTTGCCGCACAACGAAGGCTGATACAGCTGGTGAATGATTTAAGCTTTCAGTTCCTTCAAGCCTCTCATAAGGTATACTTTCAAAATCGCCCATCACTAGGTGTTACCCAGCTGTTGCGACGGCAGTTGGACACTTACCGAAGCCTAGTACAACATCAATTTACACTATGAATGCCTCCTAATAGTCGTTATTGCATTTTGAATCGGAAAAGGGTTGTCATGCAATGCGCAGCAGAAAACCTTGCCGGTGAAACCAAGAGAGCCCTCGCCTCAAAGGCCTTGCCAATAACAGTTGCAACTATGTAGCCTCTCTTGAGTTACATTACATTTAAAAGACGACACGCTTTCGAAAGTATTGTCCCCGGCACAACCACACAGTGGCTGCATCATGCGGTCACAATTGGGTCAGATGGCGTCTTGCAGATCGTGCAGTACACAAGGGGAACAGGTGCGGCCCACGTGGGTCTATCAGATCTCAAGTCCAGCAGATATGTCCCTGCGTTCACGCTGCATAAACACACTAACGATGCCATTTCCTTTTCCCTGCCACATTTCCACGACAATTTTTTGATTGCTCATGGTTTGTCTGGCTCACATCAGTGTGCTGATGTTGGCCACCAGGCAACACATTTGAGGTCAGCCCCTCGATCGACGCTTTCACGAATTGTTCTGTTGTAGATGTGGATTCCGACCCTTAGATTCATTATGTAGGAAAAGGAATGATCTTCCCACCCGCTGTGACTCCGTACTGCTTGCTTTAATCTCCTTGACTAGCCGAGGCATTGTGTGCACGTAAACCGACCAGTCAAGAATGAAGCATGGATCGTGTTGGGTGTCTTCTAAAACTTGACAAATCCTTCGTACTCGTGCTTTGTTCCCGATTTCGCCGCAAGCAATTCAGCTTTGAAATGTAGCAACATTTTCCGGTTTAACTCATACCAATCGCCAACCGTTCCAATCCTCACAAATCGTGATTTCTATCAGTAAATGCTGCTCAAGACCTGTCATGACGACTAGATGTCCTGTCAGCAACATGCTCATATTATTCAATCACGTTTTGGGTTTCCTGGATAAATCTGACCCTGTAGCCTGGACTTCCAAAGCGGCTGTTGATCTTTCCTCAAAGCCTCAGCATCCTCCTAGATTAACGCATTCCATATTGAAGCAACATGACAGTGTTCCTGATCACAATGTGCATTTGGAAGCCACATGGCAGGGTTACTTGATCTTTCCATCTCCTACATTAACGCACCCATATTGGAGCAAAGGGACAGTGTTCCTCATCAGTGATGACATCACGATGTACATATGGAAGCCACGTGGCAGGCTTGCTTGATCATTACGTCATACTTTGACACGGTGAGTGGCCACATATCCTTGTAAGACACCCCTTTGTATGTCTCAAGTTAACAAACTCGGACTTGGATGGATTGCTCTTTACAACCGTGACACCGGCCATGCTTTTCCACAAATGCACGTCAAATTGAGCTGCCATGAGAATAAGTGGCACTCCAAATGTGCCTATTGTCAAGATATGTTCACAGGCAACAACGAATTAGGGAGACATACACACACAGGTTTATGTTTATAACCTCTAGGGAACGAGCTACAACGTAACATGTGTTCCCACCTACATAGCATAAAGAGTCAGTGCCACTTCCTCTGTTGTAGCCAGATCACATCTCAACACGCCAATGGAAATGGGTTCAGATATAAATCTCTCTTTATCTCTAGAGGGAATTCTGAAGTATAGGGGCAGGAGAGGGTCAGCAGGCCGCTCATTAAAAACAATACATACAGCCTGATCAAATGAAACGCTCGAAGACACGGCTAGTGTCAAGAACATACAAAACTGAACAGGAGATGGCCGTGGTCATGGACACACGGTCCGCTCCCCCCCCCCCCCCCCTCTCTCTCTCTCTCTCTCTCTCTCTCTCTCTCTCTCTCTCTCTCTCTCTCTCTCTCTCTCTCTCTCTCTCTCTCTCTCTCTCTCTCTCTCTCTCTCTCTCGCGTGCGCGCGCGCGGGGGGTATTCCCATCTCTCTTCTCTTGTGTCTTGCTCCACTTGTCAGTCAGGCTCCGCTGGCCCACTTTCTCCTCCTCTGCCTTTTGAGACGGCAGAGAAGAAGAAATTGCTGCAGGAACGGTCTGCTCCTCATTCTGTCTTTGTTGCTGTGGTCGGGTTCCCCTTGTACTTTGACGGGCACTCCTCGTCCTTGCAGAAATAATGCGGGATCTACATGCCACACCAATTGAAAGCCCTCAGCTGTTTTTTCCCCCCTGCATTGTGGAATTCAGTACCTGTGACTACTGGTTGCAGTAAAGAGATGACCTTTCTACTGACTATTGATCGCGGGACAGAAATGTCGTTTCTACTGACCATGTTGCAAAGTAGAATAACAGATGTGGCCCGCTTTTTCTTGCCTCTAACAATAGACTTTTGCATCAGACCTACCCTGTCCAAAGCGCTTTACCTCTTGATGTCCTTTGTCTGGATACCCGGTGTCCCCACTCAAAAGAAACTTACCCGAGCCGTCACAAACAACACAATCTTCCACGCTTCATCTTCGGCGATGGCTGACATTCTTCGTGCAAAACATTGGATGGAAGAAAGAGGCTGTGTTCACGAGAGTGCTTGAGAAGAGAGACAGCAAACTACAAACGCAGCCATGTTCATGCCATTACGCAACATCCTCCATGACTTGGAACATAGCACAGTACATACCCAAACTGGTATCTCGGCAAGCTCCTTGCTTGCCGAGATACCAGTTTAAGCATTTTGTTCAGCCCATCTGCCCACCAGCTATGTGCATAATGGAACGACAAAGCACCCACTCGATCCCCTCCATCTGAGTAGTGATTTCATCAAAGCGGTTGGAAAACACATGAGGCAGGTCTACCTCAAACGCCAGTACCCCAGTCTTTAAAGAGATATGTGACTTGCTTTCATGCAGCGTCGCACTTTCGGACATAGATTCGCTTTCGATCATGAAGAGATTCCTACCTGGTGGGGCATCATCAGCATACCACATTTCCTGCATGCCCAGCAACGAGGCTTCAACAAACTAGAAAGGGAAACAGTCAAGGGCTCATCCAGAAAGCGTCAAAGCGCACAGACGTGGACTTACACATTCACACACCCACACACTCTTACATCCCCCCAAGCCACACACACACACACACACACACACACACACACACACACACACACACACACACACACACACACACACACAAACACACACACACACACACACAAACACACACACACACACAGCACACACGCACGCACGCACGCACGCACACACACACGCACACACACAGACAGCACACACGCATGCACGCACTCACACGTGTACACACACACACACACACACACACACACACACACACACACACACACACACACACACAGACACCCACAGACACACAGACACACACACACACACACACAGACACACACACACACACACACATACACACACACACACACACACACACACACACACACACACACAGAGAGAGAGAGAGAGAGAGAGAGAGAGAGAGAGAGAGAGAGAGAGAGAAAGAGAGAGAGAGAGAGAGAGAGAGAGAGAGAGAGAGAGAGAGAGAGAGAGAGAGAGAGAGAGAGAGAGAGAGAGAGAGAGAGAGAGAATGGGGGAGAGGGGATCAACCGACACTGAGCCAGGTTTCTTGCTGCATGGATGCGGTTGTTTGCATTCCTCATTCCTCTCCTATGCGGTGACACCTGAAATAGAGTGGAAACAAATCAGAAAGCAAAAAGAATGAATAACATGAAGATACATTAATCTAGAAACCGATAGGACCGAGGTAATGAATGCATTTTAAACTGCCAGCAGTGTATTCCCAAGATACGTGCACCCTTGTGTTCCTTCTCAACCGTTGCACAAATTTGCATCAATGGTATTGTAATTCTTGATTAGTGCTTCAGACAGTGAAAGTAGTACATTGCAGTAACTATACAGCATAACTCATACTTGAAGGTACATCCCGAATAGTGGTGTTTGGGGTCTAAATGACTACCTTTCGTTTGGGAGCACCCATCCACCGCGTTTGAAACTTCCAAACAGATGACATGGGGAGGTTACTATGTTGATACAGCGTGGGCACGATTACAGTAGAACCACCACCAACAGATCTGACAGTAGTAAACGGTCGGGTTACACTATCCCAGCAACTCCGCGACACAACTCGGCCTGACACAGCAACCCTGACTAGATTTTGGAAATTGAAAAGTGTAAACATGAGGACGGCAGAGTCAGAGAGGTCTCATAGAAGTTTTCCTGCAGTGCGAGCAAAGCGGAGTGGCTCCTATCCTAAGCAATAGTTATGAATCGCAAGTAGCTGTGATCTGTGGTAAATGCTGCATCATTAAGGCAAGTTCTTCTATACACTCTCAATTCCCGTTGCCATTGCGCGGCTCTTTCGAATGCATGAGACAACCCTATAGAGCCGTACACTGACAAGGATGGATTTAACTGATCAGTTCGTGTACAGGCTAACTCATTGTGCCACGCGTTCCATATCGTAACCCTGTTGTCAAACGACCCTGTTCTGCGGTATTGGCTGAGAATGTCGTTCTGTAGAAGTGAAGAAATGAAATTTCGTATATATTGGTGCTTTGCCTACTGCGAGGCGCCGCTTTGTACGGCTTGTTGACCTCGAGGTTTTGGGGCCTTAAAGCACCCTGCAGATTTTGATCTTTTTGCCGCCTTTCGTGTCATTCGAAGTGGAACAAGGGAAGAACTTCAGGTGTCTTCTGACGGGCTGGCTTCGCTGATCAGCTGTGATCGCGTTGGCAGGTTCGCACAGCTTTGGAGTTGCCGCATTGCTTTTCTTCTGATAAGGAGCATCAGTGTTATGTGAAGAGATCATCAGCTTAGCTTCTGTGGAACTGAAGTTGTTTAAATTGTGTGGGAAACAAAGTGGAATATCCGTTGGTGACCGTAGTTTGAGTCGAATCTCTGCCCTTCCATCAAGTTTGTTATTGTAATGGGCTGGGCATTGAACGAGGTTCCAAATACGATTCAAACAATTGATGTGCACGTTCCCTGCAAGTTCTAAAGTGCTTCATTCAGGCTTCTTGAGATGGTTGTTGTTAGTTGATCAGAACAACCCCTCAGGAAGTGGTTAGTGTCTTGCGCGCCGGACTATACCGACTAAATTTATCATTTTTTGGAACCTGCATCAATTGTCCTAGCCAGTACGTACTGGAGTATGAGCTTGCTCTACTCCGCAGCACTAGAAGAGGGTTGAAGAGGGTTTGGGGTTCAAGGCACTGTTCAGCACGGTTGGCTATAGGTGACCATGTCGAGTCTTTGTAGCCATCTTTCTCCCTCCAACTCATAACGTAGTCCTGACGGTCTAACTTTGTTTAAGGACAAGGTTTGTGACGTGTAACCTGAAAACAGTTCCTGAGATGGTGTTGTCCTCTGGGGGCTAGACCCTGCAAGACCAAAGCTGGAGAGAGTGCACCAAGTACCCGTGCACTGGCCATAGTTCTTGCTTGAGATGGCCACGTTTCGAGGACTCTGTGAGCAGAAACGAGCATCTGTGACCGCCGCGCAAAAGTCAGATACAGCTTTGCTGGCATACTCAGCACGAGTGACACCGGCCAGCTGACCCATGCACTCATAGCTTACAAGAGGAGTGCAGCAAAACTTTGGTATCGCCTACTCTTCCGTGTGTGCTTCTCAGAGTGGGTGGAACCTTAACCGTTCAGCGAAACGAAGACGCTCAGGGTCTTGGAAGGTCGAGGGCTGACCTGCCTGGTCCGGAATTCTCAACTGTGTGCCAGCAGCTCATGGCCAGAGACTGGTTTCGAAAACGACGGCAGGACGAAAGCTCCTTTGAATTCGCAGCAGAGACAGATGCAGGGTATGGTGGAGCAGTGCAGCCTCGCCCATATGCTTCATTGGATGGTGGACCTTCTCTGCCATCTTCGCTGAGCCATGAAACATCCAATGCTGTTAATCATGCGCAGCCCCGCTACCCACCAGTACAGTACAGCCACCAGAACTCATTTGGCGTGCAGTACGCAACTTCACCCCAGACACCCTCACCATTTGCTCGCCTCTCATCAAGTGCTGCTTCCTTGCCTCTCTCAGTGGTGCGCGTTTCGGACACAGCCTAAATAGTTTTGGGCATATCTGGTCAAGTCTAGTTCCCCTGGACACTTTGAGTTTTAATGTAGCAAGGGTGTTTTGTGATGCTTGAATGAGCATTGCTGGATTACACTGGTTACTCCAAAGCAGTGCAATATCTGCACGCCCCACCTCCCTTCCCAAAAAAAAGAATGCAGAAGGATCGAAGACAACCAAGCGGAATAGGAAAAAAGTTAGAAAGGGA
>KV908591.1:0-5000 GCA_002005505.1 Botryococcus braunii | reverse complement strand
GAATCTGTCGCCTTTCGAATCCCTGGTCCCGGGGGCTTTGGGCCAGCCTATGGCTGCGAGATCCGGGTCGCTGCAGGTGCAGTAGGATTCCCTGGTTGCTTGTATGAGCTGGCCGTTCCATGTACTTGAACTGAGGGTAGTCAATATGTCCATTATTTGCAGAAGATGGTCCGCCATGAATCAGTATTCAGGAGGCATGGGGAGGGTCGTTATCATTGCTTCCAGTTCCAATCTGCTTGAAGAGAAGGCCTTTCCAGTGGTCTGGTGCAATGGAGGTCGATCAGCAAGAGGCGTTGATGCTCCCCCCCCCCCCTGCCCTCTCCTGGGTCCCACCCTCTGGGAGGCCTCTTGCTCTGAGGGAACCTGACATGTGTGCATGGCTGAGGGAATGGATGTGGCTTTGCCTGGTGCTCCCAAGAGCTCGTTGCTCGGGAGAAGTGGAGGTTGAAAGAGTGCTCTGCTGAAATCGAGGAAGCCAATGGCTCCTGACATGACTGGACAGCTCCCCTCCAAGATGGCCTCGTAGTTGCTAACGTGCCCCACGACACTACACCTTTCATCCCGCCCTTCCTCGGGTAGCGACGTTTTGCTCGGGTGGCCATGAGCAGATGCAAGTAAGAGGAGGCCGGGTTATCGGAGTAAATATGAAGCAGTTAAGGTTTAGGCTATGTAGTTGACTATGGTTCTTTGAGGCAGGTTCCCATGCGTGGAGTTGCTTCTGCACCAAATGTGCCCAACATCACATCTCCTCGGACAACCAGTGCAGGTCTGCAACATTGGACATCAGTACAGGGGCCCGGTAAAGATGGTATAGCTGGGCCTTCTGGTGCACACAGAAGCCCAGCTGATAGGTCGCCTGTGCCAGTTCCACAGTGAGCCCCGTCCCCCTCTGCCTCACATTTCCAACACATTTACCGACACCTCAACCGACAGTAACCAACACATTTACTGACACCTCAACCGACAGTAACCAACACATTTACTGGCACCTCAACCGACAGGAACCTCTCAGTGAGACATCCCCCCCCCCCACCCCCCAAGCTCTTCCCCCCACCATATACCAATTTACACACACTCCTGCTCGAGCACTTGCGCTTGAAGATCGGGGAGGTAATGAATGGAAATGGATGTTGGAATGTCGAGATTGGAGGTGCAGAGGAGATGGATCTCCATCGCTTCACACGTGAATCAGCCTCATGCCCGCCCCCCTCCCTTTCCCTCGTCCGCCATCCTGCAGGCCCCTCTTCGCAGCACTTGTGTATATATGTGCGTTTGCATATGCGTGCGGGCGCGTGCGTGCGTGCGTGTGTGTGTGTGTGTGTGTGTGTGTGTGTGTGTGAGTGTGCGTGTGTGTGTGTGTGTGTGTGTGTGTGTGTGTGTGTGTGTGTGTGTGTGTGTGTGTGTGTGAGTTAGAGAGAGAGAGGAGGGGGGGGAGGGAGGGAGGGGGTGAGAGAGAGGGGGGGGGAGAGGTGGGGAAGAAATAGGGGGGCAGGAGAGGGGGGCGGATAGGAAGTGTCGTGTTTGAGAACTACTACTTGCTTCAAAATGATTGTAAGAACAGTGGCCCTTTGAGCGAACCCTCCTTCCCCTTCTGTTTGATACACATGGTATGACTTCATGTAGAAGATGATCCAATACAGATGGAGGACAGGCCTAGCAGATTAGGTATCGTGATGCTCCTGCATTGTCATGTCAGGGGCGTTCACTGTTTTGATGAATGTCAGAGCTCTCTTTAGTCTGCATCCCTGACCTCTAAACATCCGTTGGTTGCAAGAGTCATCCTGGGATGCAATGTATCTTTCCATCCTCGTTATTGTTGTCCTTTTAGTGGTCCTAGTTTTTAGAAATTGCTTGAAAATGCTTCTCGACACACAATGCCCCCATGCAGCTGGATTGCACTGTCACGAAGTAGCTTATCTCATCTTTGGCCCTGGTGCTGCCTTGTGGTTGCAGGCCATCTGGTGCTGTTCAGTTACAGCCACAATTGGTGAGTCAGATGGCTGAAAGGAGTCCCGGGAGCCAACCTCAAGTTCCGCAGGCAACCACTCCTCAGGTCCCAACGGCTGTGAACATTTATGATGCGTGGGCACCATCGAAGGTACACCTGCACTTTACTAAGGCGCATTATTGTTACTTTTGTCTTATAGCGCTCAGGCTACGGCTCCTAAGAACCGTGATGCAGCGCCCCCCCCCCCCCCCACCCGGCCGGGGCCGGGAGGGAGGCAAAGTGGCTGGGGTTCCAATGTAGCCATCCAAATTTGAAATAATCACCGCCCCCCTTCTCCCTCTCCCCTCCCATCTCCCCCCCCCCCCCGGGGGGTTTCCCCCTTCCACCACATCACACCGCACTTAGCGCCCCCCCCCCCCCCCAACACACACACACAGAGTATAGCGGATGGACAAAGGGAGAAATGGATATGGAGTGATGGGGGATGGGGGTGTGTGAAGTTCCCGAGGTTTGCTGCTGTTTTCAGTGGATTCTTTTGAGCAGCTCCACTTGAGTTTCACTCTGTGGTTACAAGGGTGTGGTGTTTGGAGGCGGTGTGGACTGGCGCGGGCACGCCTGCGCGCGCGCGCGCGCGCGCGTGTGTGTGTGTGTGTGTGTGTGTGTGTGTGTGTGTGTGTGTGTGTGTGTGTGTGTGTGTGTGTGTGTGTGTGTGTGTCTGTCTGTCTGTCTGTCTGTGTGTGTGTGTGTGTGTGTGCGTGTGCCTGTGCGTGTGCCTGTGTGTGGTATAAAATCTATTGCTTTTAGCATTGTGCAAGCTGTGGCATTGAACAGTGGCTTTGAATTTGGGGTTCCTGTGCCAAAGATTGTACATAACGCTCGATAGGGAAAGTTCAAAGTGTTTTCAACCTTGATAACGGTTCCTTATCTGAAGATGCCATTGCAGGTTCAAGCTGCTGTCCCCTCGCTCGCAGATGTTGCTGTCTTGCCACAAGCTGATGGCTCCGAGCAGCAGCTTTTGGCCTCTACAGAGGAACGTCGGCGGGTCCGTTTCCCACCGCTGCAACCAAAGAGGGTCCTGTGACTAGTTCTGAGAACGTCTTATCCTGTTCCTCTAGATCACTAGGGAGAGTGTTGAGTTGCAAAGGGCGCTGGAAGTGCTTCGTGCCCCAAGGATTGTGCTGTGTGTGTGTGTGTGTGTGTGTGTGTGTGTGTGTGTGTGTGTGTGTGTGTGTGTGTGTGTGTGTGTGTGTGTGTGTGTGTGTGTGTTTGCTACATATCCCTCACCAGACATGTCTTTTGATATTCCTTCGCCTATTGGCAATGCGTCCATTCATTCGCCACTAGTTGCTACAGGAGGGGAAGCAGTGGATGGACAGTGTCAAGGGTGTGGACATGGCTGTGCCTCAGTACGCGTGTGCGCACTGCCACGTGTGCAAGCGTGTGCCCCCCCCCCCCTACACACATGCATGCATGCATTCCCGACAGCTGTAGTCTCATGCAAATTAAACACTTACATATTCGGACAGACAGATCAGAGGTGGGTGCGGTTTCGGCAGGTCCTAACATCATTTCTATACCGTGGCATGTGGATGAGGGAATGACACTGCAATGGCATTGGAGAGTGATGGATTTGAGGATTGGAGTTGCAGGCCCTTGTTGCTGAAGCAGAAGAGTGGGAAATTGCACACGAGGAGATAGATTGGGGGGGCCGGATTGGCATTGGCTCATATGGTGAGGTGTATCGGGCAACTTGGAGGCACACAGATGTTGCAGTCAAGCGCTTTTTGGAACAGGATGTTTCTCCTCAACTTCTTGAGGTAACCCCTCATCATCTTGGCCTGTTCTCGACCTCACCCGAGGTGTTTGAACACATTCATCATGTATTGATACCTGCGCCTTAATGGACATTGTTTTGTGAACATTTATGCATGGGCTTTTTGTTGGTTCCAACTCATTAAAGATGTTTTAACACGTCCATCAAATAGAGATACAGGCACAAAATGACCATTGCGACTCTGTTGCTGGGCAATGCACCACTTGTGCAAGTGCTGATATCGCAATCAATCTGCAAGCAGCAGATCTTGTCAAAATAGAATGTGCTGGAGATTATACTCTGCTGTGCCTTAGTGACTTGCAAGGGACGTTGGGAACGCAACCTCATATCATGTGCCCAAATTCCAAATACGCATCTCTCTCTCTCTCTCTCTCTCTCTCTCTCTCTCTCTCTCTCTCTCTCTCTCTCTCTCTCTCTCTCTCTCTCTCTCTCTCTCTCTCTCTCTCTCTCTATATATCTCTCTCTCGATCGGTGTGTCTCTCTTTCTCTCTCTCTCTAGCTCTATCTCCCCCCACTTTCTCTCTCCCCCCCCCATCTCTCTCCCCCTCTCCCTCCCTCCAACCCCTTCTCCCTCCCCCCCTCTCCCTCCCTCCCTCCCCCTCTTTGTCTGTGTGTGTGTGTGTGTGTGTGTGTGTGTGTGTGTGTGCGCGCGTGTGCGCGCGCGCGCGCGTGCGTGCATGTGCACGTAGGGGGGTTCGTGAAGGCGTGTGCACGTTCCTGTCTATGTTCATGCGGGAGGGAAACCAATATTCGAGGGAATGTCATAGTGTACTGAAGTGTTGACATTGGTTTGCAGGAGTTCCGAGCGGAAATTGCAATCATGAAGCGGTTGAAACACCCGAATGTTGTCTTATTCATGGGAGCAATAACTCAACCCCCTCATCTTTCCATCGTCACTCAATTTGTTCCTAGGGGGAGTCTTTTTCGTCTCCTTCACCGGTACAGCTTTTCTTGCCTTTCCAATGCTGGCTTTTAAACGTTCGCCTCTCTGCACCCATTGCCTCATGTGCAGGAAGACAAAAATGCAGAAGCCGCCTATAATTATATTTTGCTCTCTGGTAGAATTAGCAGAAAGAGCTTTGCTTGTCGTCCTTGCCATGTTTCCTTGAATCTTTGGGGTGACTCTATGAACGCCAGTACATAATGGTATCGTCAAATTTGTTGGGCTTTTGGTGCACAGTATCTCAAGGCATGTGGCTGACATGTCCATCCAACTGT
>KV908590.1:207500-224375 GCA_002005505.1 Botryococcus braunii | reverse complement strand
TCGACTCCCATGCCCTCATAGCTCTTTAGCATGCCGACACTGACATAGGTTTGCCTAGAGGCAGGAATCACGCCATCTTTCCCTCGGCCTTGGCCGACTTGGATTTTGACATAAGAACCTGCCTCTGTGCCAACATAGCCCCATTTCTCTTGGGGCGCTCCAGGCTTGGCTTGGTTGCTCCAATGGAAGCCCTGAAAATGAACCGAGATCCCAATGATATCCCTGCCAGATCCTTTCATGGCGATCTGCATATTACATGAAGTGCAACACACCCCTCACAGACCTGCCTACCTAGAATTGCTCCTCAGAGAATTTTCATATTTTCCTTTCTCTCCCTCTCTGCCCCCCCCCCCCCGTGGTCTCTCTATGTCTTTCTCTCTACCCCTCCCCCTCATACACTCGCCACACCCACATCCTTCAACAAACTATGTTTGGAAATGTGATTGTTATGCATCCGTCTGTAAGCATCTGAGACAAAAGTTACAAAGTAGAATGCTAAAGAAGATGCTAGATGAGAGCATTCCCTGAATTTCAGTGTTTGTGTGAGCTATGCCTGTGGAATGGAACCCACAAGTACAATGTATATGTCCACAAGTACGATGTATATCTCAATCTAGACAGTGCCTCTGAAATACAGCCTGCACTCTCAGTGTCTCAGCCCGAGCTATTTCATAAGCACAGGTGCTGTTCACAAGGGCTAGTGGAGGCAGGAAACCTGCTTACTACCTCTTGTGCGAGTATGATTTCACGACTAAAAGATTACTGTGTGCCACAGGCAGCCCAAGCAAAAACTTCGAAGCTTTGTATACCAAAAGCACATTTGACATTGCGACCTTGCCTTACTATGATTGCAGACGATGCGTCTCAATCATGTCTCAGTCATTGGCAAATATATTCGCATTGCAAAACATGATCAAACACGGTGGTGTTCACAAAACAGCATTCATGTAGAGCAGGGTGCAGACATTCGCAAATATATTGAAACTTCCACAAAGGGTCTTGACAAAGGCATTTCATGTACACGAGTGTGCAAGCATTGCAAACATAATCAGAAACGGGGGCATAGACCAAGAGTCATATAGAGCAGGGGGCAGGCATTGCAAATATAACCAAACCATGGGGGTGTTAACACAGCAAACATAGAGAGCAGGGTGCAGGCAGCGACCAAACCTGCGCTTCGACAACAGTGTTCTTAAAATCATTATTCCTGACGCATTTGCCAGTAAATGAGGCATTGTTTCCCTCGAACAGAGGTGGCGGGAACCCCTCTAGCCTCGGAGCGTGTCAGGAGCAACAGCAAGGCCTCAGCCAAGACTGCTGCAAATACGCAATGATTTAGGTCCGCAAGGTACCTGTCCATGGCAGAAGGAAGGAGACGTGGGGACAGTACCAACAGCTTAATTGGCATACAGACGCATGCACAATGCCCTTGTTTAAAACCTTCGACTGCGGCGAGGCATTTGGAGTTGGCATCATAATGGTAATTAGTACAGGGGATATCCCTGTACTATATATAGTACATATAATAATAGTAAGACGAAAAACTCATCATAGCTATAAATGCCATTAGGCAGTAGAACGTGGTAATGCATAGAAGAAAATAGACGAACAAAGCCAAAGTAGCACAAACCAGCTTATACCAGCAAACTAGCAATAGTAGCAACACCAGCAAATAGGGAAAACATAGTTGATACCAGTTCTCAGTTCGCGTTCTTCTCAACAACTGTACAGAAAGTTGCAGGCAAGCCTAGATGCTCGCCTGATCAGAAATGTATGTAAATTATCCCGTGTGTTAGTTTACGATTTTAGAAAGCATTGTTCACCTTGCTCACCGGGCCACATATGCTTCCTTCAAAGCAGTCTGTTGAAAACGTAGCAAGTTATCAGGGATACATATAGCATTGAAAAAGGGGATCTTCCCCAAAATTCCGACCCCCTTTAAGGTTTTAAAGCCCGTGCGAGGGTTCATGCACACCTGTGACCCAGATGTTTGGATGTACCTCATCGACATGATCCTGCTCAGATTGAAGCCCTGTGCGGCAGTCATAATCTGCTTATAATAAGCATTCCGAAAATGAGATAGAGCTTAATTCGTAATACTTTGCCAGTGTTTCAAGCTGATCTTCAGCCACATCCCTGCAAGTGCCCAATACCCTTTATCCAACTGCAAGAAACACATTCCCACCTTAACAATTCTCTTCAGCCTGGTTGGCTTGCCCTATCCCCACTCCCCCCCCCCTTATCCTTCCACTCGTCCTACAACATCAAGATTTCCTAGACTGAAATGTGACGGACATTGCTTCGATTTAATTGCCTGGCTTGGAGTCACATAACTGGCCTGGCTTTGTGTTCTTTAACAGCACATCCCACCCAATTGAACACTAGATTACCCCGAAATTGCCACTGCAGATCCCTGACGGCTTTTTAACTTCTGTGCAGTTGAATTTGACCAACCCTGCAAAATAAGCACATTTCCCAGACATAAGCCTGGCCCTACATCTTATGCTGCAATCCTAAAATTGATGACCAGAAGTGCATACTTCCAATACTACACCGACCCTGCCGCACATCCTAGAAAGTACACCAATCCTGCTTCCTTGACTCCAGTCCTGGAAATATTGGTCAACCCCTGCATCCTTGATTGTAAACTTAAGTCCTGTCAAGTTCATACCTGGACCAGCCTGCATCCTAGACTGTACTTCCAAATCCCATGATTTTCACCCTGGACCAGTCCTGCATACTCAACTGTTCTTCCAAATCCCATTGATTTTCACCCTGGATCAGTCCTGCATCCTTGACTGTTCTTCCAATCCCATTGATTTCACCCTGGACCAGTCCTGCATCCTTGACGGTACTTCCAAATCCCATTGCTTCTCACCCTGGACCAGTCCTACATCCTTGACTGTACTTCCAAATCCCAATGGTTTTCACCCTGGACCAGTCCTGCATCCTAGACTGTACTTCCAAATCCCATTGATTTTCACCCTGGACCAGTCCTGCATCCTTGAGGGTACTTCCAAAATCCCATTGCTTCTCACCCTGGACCAGTCCTACATCCTTGACTGTACTTCCAAATCCCATTGCTTCTCACCCTGGACCAGTCCTACATCCTTGACTGTACTTCCAAATCCCAATGGTTTTCACCCTGGACCAGTCCTGCATCCTAGACTGTACTTCCAAATCCCATGATTTCACCCTGGACAGTCCTGCATCCTGAGGTACTTCCAAATCCCATTGCTTCTCACCCTGGACAGTCCTACATCCTGACTGTACTTCCAAATCCCATGCTTCTCACCCTGGACCAGTCCTACATCCTTGACTGTACTTCCAATCCCATGGATTTTGACCCTGGACCAGTCCTGCTCCTTATTGTACTCCGAGATCCCGTTGACTCAAACCCCTGCTTCCATGACGGTAGTTCCAAATTCTGATGAATTCACCCCGACCAGTCCTGAAGCCTTGGATGTGATCCCACATCTCATTCAGGGACTCAGGGCAATAGCAAAGGGCACATTGCACAACCTTCCCTAAATCTCCCTCCTGCAATGGGGCCAAACAATCATGTCCCCCCTTCAGGTGTTGACCATAAGGCTATGCTGCAATGGGGAGGTAGGGAAGGGAGGCGCAATGGGCGGGGGAGAGGGCGGAGAGAGAGAGGCAGGGAAGGTGGGAACGAGATGTGTATGCTGAATTTGAGGGGAGAGTTATACAGTAAGAACAAAATAGCGCAGAGGTTGTTCGGAAGGATCAATCCCACCAGAAAGTGAAGTTATGCCTGATCCCGGCCCACCAGTAAACGGGATGATGCTGGCGCATTTGGATAATCCAAGAGTTTCTGAGAAGCCTTTCGTATCCTCTCCTGCACCACCAGGCCAGCTAACAGTTTCACAGAAGCCAGTAGCATTCCTACGACACACACACACACACACACACACACACACACACACACACACACACACACACTCTCTCTCTCTCTCTCTCCTCTCTCTCTCTCTCTCTCTCTCTCTCTCTCTCTCTCTCTCTCTCTCTCTCTCTCTCTCTCACTCGCATGCGCCTGCACATGTTCCACACACACGTACCGAACACATAACCACACACACAGACACACACATAGAGATCACACGCCCACATATGGACAACCACGCGCACCCGCGCGCGCACACACACACACACACACACACACACACACACATTGTGCGAGTTAGCAGTGGGAATAAGGGGCGTTCTCACAGACTACCAGCACAGTTTGAAAGGGATCCCAGATCCTTTCGATCTCTCTACAGGGTACAGGGTGGACAATGTGATAGACCACTCCACTTGTCAGAGTGTCAGCAAGTCGCATTTAATTTTTTGATTTGCCCCGCTTATGCCCCAACCCTCACCCTCATTGTACTACACCCTGACAGGGCTGGTGAATGCGTGCATCCATGTACCATCAGAGAAATGGAAGTCTTGAGTGTCAGGCCCCATTCCTACCACTTTCGATATCCTTAATGTGAGGTCGGCCAGCTTAAACAGCAAGGAAGTTGTGGTTGAGGGAGTTGGATACCTCAGCAAGGCAGGAAGAAAGTAGAAATCCCTTCTTTATACTTCCAAAATGTCTGAAGTGTAAAAGGCCTATTCCTCTCCCCCCCCCCCCCACGCTCTATCTGCCTCTCCTCTTGCTCTCTCTCTTCCTCTCCCCCCCCTTCACACACACACACACACACACACACACACACACACACACACACACACACACACACACACACACACACACACGCACACGCACACGCACACACAGACCTTCTGTTTCTATTTGCTCCCATCTCCTTTCGCGGTCTACTAGCTTGTCCATACCCTGACAGACATGGATGTCATGCTTTACAACACTATACAATGCTGAGGCCGCACCTTTGATAGTTGTCCATCGAAGCTGTCGTGCGGGTGGGCAGGCCCTCATAATCGTTGAGAGCGAACTCCAGGAAGACTATGTCAACATCGCTGGGCACAAAGTTGGGCAGGCATTGGCTTGTGTAGCTACTCGTTGTTGCTGCCACTGCTGAATTTATGAACTGCAGGTCGCACAGCAGAGTGGCTGAGGTACATGTTGGACGCAAGGGAATCAAGGAGATTTGGTGAAAATGAACTGCCCCCCCTCTATGTGTGTGTGTGGTGGGGGGGGGGGGGGGGAGGGGACCGACTAGGGCCTGAAGCAGCGGGGGCGAGGGAGGAACCCAAGAGCGGGACAACCGAGGTTCACAACGGGGAAACTTGCACAAACACAAACACAAACACACAAACACACACACACACACACACACAGACCCACGCACGCACGCATGCATTCACACACAGACAGACACACACATGCACACACACACACACACACACACACACACACACACACACACTCTCACACAACAACAACAACAACAACAGGGAGAGATGGAGGGAAGGCGGGTAGTAGGAGGAGAGTCGAACAGAAAGTGGAAAAGGGAGGGAGGGAGGGGGGGGGGAGAGAGTGGGAGGTAGAGAGGGAGAGTGAGAGGGAGGGAGGGAGAGGCGGGGTAGACAGATGTATCGAGCAATGCCTCTTATTTTTGTTTTTTGGGGGGGGGGGGGGGGGGTATCAGAAGCCACACCTTGACATGACCTCCGACAAGGGGTGGAAGGCGTGGAACCATTAGACAGCAGGCCTGCAAAGGACTCGTTGCGATCAGCAACCCCATTCCGGCAGTGACGCTGCCGCCCAGCATGACAACCTTCACAGCTTCCCCTGCACCATGCAAACGTGGCCAGGCACTGCACATCTGAGGACTCCTCGAATTCATGAGGATGCTGTACATACTGATGGACAGTAACTGCCTTCTGATGGATTGTAACAGCAGTGCAGGCAGCAGGGCTTATACGGGTGGCGCATGAGTATATGCTACACAATGACGTTCTGAAATAGCAATGCATGCCTTATAAATTGTAAGTTACAAAATTGAGGTTCCCAAAACTCCAACTGCTTAGCTACTGGAATCCTCTTTAAATGGCAGTCTTTTGTAGGATCCATGGGAGCGGGGGGATCTTACTAGCACAGGCACGTCCAGCCGCAGGCAAATCCATGTATGTAGCTACTCATCATAATGAGCCGTATGAACTTCCCTAGAGCAAGTTGGGCTAAGAGGTACATCTGACAGTTACGTATATGTATGCACATATCATGATGATTTCTGTTGACCAATCATCATTTCATTCAGGATTCTCACGGTTTATGTGCCTGTAACCAGAATATAAACTATCACATTTGACAGTTCTCCTTGCAACTGTAGTTTGGCTTGAGCATTCAGCATGCGCCTTGCATGAACATTTCGTGAGCATGAGAAACTGTACATTGGCAATCTAATTGGGCACCCAGCGTCAACATCGGCAGAACTCTCTATGAACATCCTGAGCCTGGATGGACATCCAGGCTCCATATAAAAGTTCATATGCACGCAAACTGCACCGTTTACCGGTAACAATAAGCATATAGCGCCTCAGGTTACCCCACCACCGTCACAGAAATGGGCCTGGGGGGTTGGGTAATGAAGGAAGTGCTCACAGAAAGTACCTAAATGACTCGTCTCAAAAGCAGATAGGCTAATTGTGGAAATACTTATCAAGAACCTTTGCCACTATGGTTGCGGAATAAAAGAAGCTCTGTTTACACATGTCCACATAGCTTCTTCTTCTGGAAGCATAACGGCACTCTTGTTAAGCCATGATTCCGTCAACAAGCTGACCTGCTCCTGACAATGACATGTGTGACTGTTCATGACGAAATTGACTTAGTTCTCAAGTGTTGCCCTCGCAAATTCGGGTTCATCTACCAGAGAAGTTTTTCATAAACAGATACTTGGACCACTTATGAGAGGAAGTAGCTCTAGATCCGTTGGAAGGGAAATGGCCAAATTGAAGATTGTCTGGATTTTTCAGGACGACCCCTAATTACAGGATTCATTAGAACTGCTTAGTAGGTGTGCCACACCTGCTACTAACTTTTTCAACGCCAGCCGAAGTCGAGTGGGGTCCCCCTGTGATACAGCACGAGTGTACGCTGCAGGAGACACTGTGGTCTCATTCTGTAAGGCGATCGCCAAAACCTGTGTTTCCACAACAGGGCTGCTTGGGATCACTTCAACTACAGTCAGCTGCTTGTTCATTTGCATGGGACAAGAGCTAGCCACGGCCAAAAGTAGGGTGTTGTGATAGGGAATCCAGGCTGCATCTGTTTTAAAAGAGCAGCGGACCCAGAATATTGATGACAAGATGTGGTAATCATATCCTGAATAGTGTAATTCAAAAGCTAACACCACAGCAGCTTCAGTTGGGCTGCAGCTGGGACCGCTGTTCTACATAAGTTTAAGCACTCAACAGGCCACTCATCGAAGTGTTGGAATACACCTGTCTTTTCTTGATTTCATCTTTTCTCTTTTGTAATGAGTTTGGCTCTCCAAGAAACCGCCAAGCCCAATGAAAGGACCCTCTCCAGTGTCTGCCATGCCTTTGAATAAAGCTGGTGTGGACATCAGAGGACTCCTTTGGTACCTGGTCACGGCAAGCCTTAGTCTAAGGCCTCATTCTCTTTCGGGAATTGCGCAGCAGAGTAATATCGCATGAGCGCTAGGCTGGAGACTCTGAAGCACTTCCTCAGACATTGTCCATCCGACAGTACCTGACACACGAAGAGCAGACCAATACTTGTGCAGGAGTCAAGTATTTCTGGTTTTAAAAGCGGTTCATGCCATCTGTCCTGTGCTACTAGCCTGCATTAGATCGACATGTCAGCGAACGACTTTCGGAGAAACATAACCAGGCGTTGGATAGCAGTACAGTAAAGACTTTTGTTCCACAAGGTAATACAAACACCTGTACACTTCGGTTGTGTAGTTGACATCATGTCCGCAAAGACAAAAGAACGGCCTGTATGAAACGTAATGAGTCGGTCCACGAGCGACGTCCTTCAGCTGTTCCCCAAAAACCAAAGAAGTTGCGAGAATCCAGAAGATTGGGACCAATTGAAGCCAGTGTGACATGTGGAATGGGCGAAGCGTAGCCGCGGTCTCCTAACATCAGTCAAGAAGGACACTTATCTCGAAAACGCTATCGACCGCGGCCCACTTCAGCGTGCTATATCAACAACTCAGAAACCCCTGGTTACAATGAATGTAGTAATGGGATCTGGGGCTTTCATGCCACGCCTGGAGATGTAGGCTCTCCATCGCTCCAGATCCATCTAGATTTGAAATGAGCGGGGAAATATTTACGGAGTGCTTTGGCAATAATTTCTATTCAGAGCCGGATGTCGAGTTCGAGGTACAGTACCTTCGTCCCTTTTCCTCCGAGGTTGGATACGCGAGCCTCTCCAGGCGCAAGATAGGGCGGGAGGAAAACATATGGTATAAGGATGTCGTTCGAGTTCCAGACAAGCATCGGACACATTTCCTCACATGCCGATGAAGTGCGGCGGCGATCGGCTGAAGTCTTCAGTTGCTAGGGTATCGGCAATAACATTCCAGACAGTCTTTCAAATAGCATGGTTCGCCTTATTGAACTTCTTATTGACTGTTATACTCACATGGGATTTATTCATGATAGATGCGCAGTGTGAAGTTGGAAATTTCAGGGGGTGTTTCCGACCTCGAGCGCGAGCCAATCCCTCTAACTCTGCTGACTGCCTCAAATCAACTTATTTTATAACTTCCGAAGAACGCCTCCGAAGTTGCCGATCGTTCAGAACTCCAAAGCTTTTTGATGTTTGTCAGTCTACAGTGCCAACCGCCCTCCCCGGTGACAAATGCATACTTTGCAGATGATGGAGGTTCGAGTTGCACGTATTGTGCTGTGCGCTTTTCTGGCGGCCACACTCCTGGCACTCTCAGGCATTTGGACATTGCTGCCAAACCCCACGGCCCTCTTCTTGTTTGGAGCGTGCCCTGGACCTGTCTTGATACCTACACCCCGTACTGATTGGGATTGGCCAGCTTTTGCCGACAAGCTGGCAGAAGAAGTTGCTACAGCCGATGCTGCAGAAGAGGTGTGCCTGGGAAGTGCGTCGTATCTGAAATGGTCATTGGCCTCCCTGGTGCAAGGCCCTACCTGAGCAGCTGCAGCAGCTTCCCAGCTCATCACTGACAACCTCAGCCCTCCTTCCGCATTTAGTCCAACTCGATTTGTGGGATTTGAGGGATCCGAGGGTTTTGTGGATGTCCATTGACTAGGCAATGGCCCAACGATAGGGGTGTAGGTGGCTTCGTTCCCATTCTATCTGATGCTTCCAAAGAAACGTTGCTCTGAAAGAACCTGAGGGCTGAAGAATGACTTTTGCCATTGTCTGACAGCATTCAGCTAGTCTCAGATTCGGCCAGGAGTTTGATTTGCTTCCCGCCTCTTGCGGAGGAGGGGGGCTCATGCAGACTGGGTCTGAGTTCGAGACTTCCCTGTGGTTGGGTGACCTTAGAGGGGCCAAGGCGATGTCCTTAACAATGCATCTATGCATCAGGAAGGAACTTCTGCTTCACCAAAGCACAGCCTCCTCAAAGGATGACTGGGGGAGGATTTGAGAACGAGAGCTGCGGCTGGATGCTTCAGAGGGAGCGCGAAGCGTGGGTGCTATAGCTTGGGAGACCCGACCTGACCCCGGGGGGACTGCTGCTGGGGGAGCGAAGGGATGTCATTGCAGATGCACATGCCTTTGGGTCACTGGGCCAGAGCTCGAGACCCGGAGCTGGGGGATTAGCTGTTACAGAGGGAGATGTTGTCCAGCAGTTGGAATTCCGAACAGTTGGGATTCGCTTTGAGAGATGACATGGCTCAAAGCATGAGGGATGCAAGCTGCAATATGGGCTCCTGGTGCGGGACGCAAGTGTTTGCGAGGTTGCTCAAATCCCTGCAAATGAGGTTCAGCTTTTGAAGAAGTCCGGTCAAGCCTAGCCCAAGCATGTGTCCTGAGAGGTCACGGCGACAAAAGGTGTGGCAGCAACTGCAGATTTTGGCAATCGCATCGAGGGGTGTGGGATTGCAGTTTGGAGCGTGCCCTCAAAAAATGGGCACTGTATGCCCTGAGCGGGGGGAGTGCCACTGCAGGGATTTGATCTGGTGTGGTATGGAGACAGCATCACTGAGAACCTGCGTGGAACCAGTGTAGGGCACCCCTGGCCGGGGGGTCAGGGAGCATATGATGTGTACCTCAAGCACTTTGGGCAGTACAGTAGCGACATACTGGCCGTGGCAGGTCTGCCTATCCTTACACCACAGGTCCTTGAGCTGGCGGCCTGTGAGGGAGTGTGTGTGTGTGTGTGTGTGTGTGTGTGTGTGTGTGTGTGTGTGTGTGTGTGTGTGTGAGAGAGAGAGAGAGAGAGAGAGAGAGAGAGAGAGAGAGAGAGAGAGGGAGAGAGAGAGAGAGAGAGAGAGAGAGAGAGAGAGAGAGAGAGAGAGAGAGAGAGAGAAAGAGAAAGAGAGAGAGTGTGTGTGTGTGTGTGTGTGTGTCTGTGCACATGTGTGGGTGTATGGGGGGGGCACCTTTCTGTGTGTGTGTTATGTGTGTTTGTGTGTGTGTGTGTGTGTGTGTGTGTGTGTGTGTGTGTGTGTGTGTGCGCGCGCGCGCTCGTGTACTTGCATGTTTGTGTGCGTGTCCACGTGGGGTTGGGGTATATTGCAGAGGGATGGAAACACACAGGCCTGCACACCAACACACACATGCACACACAGATACTCACACAGTCACACATGCATCGACATACACACGCACATGTACACACAGAGACAGATACATGCACTTACACACACATGCACGAGCGCCTACACACACACACACACACACACACACACACACACACACACACACACACACACACATACACACACACCCACACACACCCAGAGAGAGGGGGGGAAGGGGGGGAGAGAGAGGGGGGGGAGAGGGGAGAGGGAGGGAGGGAGGGAGCTAGAGAGGGATTGCTTTGTATAACACAATACAAAGGGGGGGAGGACTGGAAGGGCAGGGGACCAAGTTGGGCACTTGTGGTGGAGGCTGCTAAATGGAGAGCTGCCGCAAGTCAACATGCCCACAGTGGCAGTCGTCTTGATCGGCACAAACGACCTCACTGCTGCTGACTGTGACAAAATTCCCCAGCCCTCCTCCCTGCTGCTCATGGGGCTGCTGCACGGTCCCGCCCCCCCCCGCTCTCCTCGCGCCCCCCGCCCTCTTTCTCCCTCTCTCTCTCCCTCCCCCTTTCTCTCTCTCCCCCTCCCTCTTTCTCCCTCCCCCTGTTTCTCTCACTCACTCTCCCCGTCCTCCCCTTTCTCTCTCCCACCTCTCTCTCTCTCTCTGTCTCTCTCTCTCTCTCTCTCTCTCTCTCTCTCTCTCTCTCTCTCTCTCTCTCTCTCTCTCTCTCTCTCTCTGTGTGTGTGTGTGTGTGTGTGTGTGTGTGTGTGTGTGTGTGTGTGTGTGTGTGTGTGCGTGCGTGTGTGCATGTGTGCATGTCCTCCATGTGAAGCACAAGAGGCGATGAAGGGCCAGGCAGTCCACAGGGGAAATTTAAAGCACTGTGTTCTGCCCCAAAAAAAGCTGATCTGCCTCGTGACAACAGTCTGGCGATGCTTTGCAACAAGGAGGATGAACGGCCTGGATGGGGCATTGCGGAGGATTGGGGATCCCCAATTTGGGGAGTGCGGTGTGCTGCAAAGACCATGTGGGAAGGGAGCCTGAACAGGCATGCGGGGTCGGGGGTGGTTGCACAGAGTGCAGAGAGTGCTGTCCCTTCTAAGGTCCATGCCAGGCACTCATGTGGTACTGCAAGCGGTACTGCCGCGGGGCTCCTCGTTCGAGGGAGATGAGCGGTACATGTGGCCCAACCGCTTCACCAAGCCCATCCAAATCATCAATGATCACTTCCAGGTACGCACTACTGCTCCTACTACATATCAAGATGCCTGCTCCTTGTAATTGAATTGGGCTGAAAACTTAGTCCAATTGCGCTTTTACGGCGGGAAACCGTCTCCCTCCCGGGTCTGTTTTTCAAGGAAAGAAGATCGGGTTTGAAAACGTAGGTAGCGCCTCCGCGCCCCCCCCCCACACGCGCACGCACGGACACACACACTCACACCGCACACACACACATACACACACACACACACACACACACACACACTCTCACCTCCCTCCCACACACATACACACACACACACACACACGCTCACTCCCCTCCCCCACACACACACACACACACACACACACACACACACACACACACACACACACACACACACACACACACAGAGAGAGAGAGAGAGGGTTGGGGTGGGTGGGGGAGAGGAGCGTCGCCAACGGCAACTCTGCCCTGACGCCTTCCCAAACGAAACCTTCATCTCAGACCCACAACAACACCCCACAAGCGTCCGGCACAGTTTTTCACGGGATTGCGTGCGCTGTGGTCAGGCGCTAGCCTCGGGCGACCCCTACGTCCACTATCTGGATTGCGGGGAGGTCTTTCTTTTGGAGCACGGGATCAACCCCCTGCTGATGCCTGACGGAATCCACCCCTTTGCGGCGGGGCTCGAGCTCCAGCTGGCTTGTTTGGAGCCTTTTGTATCGAATCTCATCTCTAACGTTTCTGGGAGGGCCCCTCGTCGACCGGGCCACCCCCGGGAGGGCCCCTCTGTGCCATTTGAGCCGCTCGAGTACCGCCCGTCCACATGGGCTGCCAGCTACGCCAGCTTCTGCAGTGCTGGCCGGGCCTGGTTCCAAATGTGGCGCCGCGTGGCGTTCCGCAGGTTCAGATCTCGGCATGAATCTTGAGATGTGGAGGTGGAACCGGGAGTTTAAAGGCAGTATCGGACTTCGGTCGATCTCTCTGAGTCCGGCTTCGGCAGGTTCAGTTTGGCATGAATCAGGAGATTTTGGGGTGGAACCGGGACCTTAAAAGGCAGGATTGGAAGAAAGGCAGAATTGGAAGTCCGTCGATCTCTCGGTGTCCGGATTTCTTGTGAAGTTAGGTTGCGCGAGGCTGTTTTGTTACCTTGGAAGGAGGGGGAATGGGAGTTTGGAGAATCGGGGTGCTGGTTGTTGCCCGGCAACTCGCCCCAAAGTTAAGCAGAGGAATCTCGCTCTAAAATTTTGCCCTTTCAGGCTAGTCTTGAGAGAGTCGTGGATGAAGCAGAAAACTGCCGAGAAGATTTACACTTGTAGTTGTGAGCAAGCACACAAACTGACCTTGGATGGCATATGCGCTCAATGTGGATGGTTTAGGAGCGGCCGTAACCTGCCACCATCCACGTGGGTTCACAGACCGGTCCACACTCAACAGAGGACCGTGGTATCACACACTTCACGGGACCCTGGTCACTAGCTGGATGAGTATGTTTGGAAGTAGATGTAAATGTTGAGGTGATTTTAAGTGTGCCGTTAGTTTTGTCGAGCAGAGGTCACATTAAAAAGACGCAGGATTTCATTCTATGAGGGGGGCTGGCATTTGTCTCTTAAAACAGGTAATGATATTGTTTGTTCTCTCTGTCTTTGTATTCTAGTCAAAGTTTAGATCAGACGACGCAAGAGGACATCATATGTGGTGGCTGGCGTCTGTCTTGTAATGCGAGTAGCGACATTCTTTGTGCTCCCTGTCTTTGTGTCTTAGTCAGAGTTGTTGCTTGTGAGCAGCATTTTCCAGGTCCGCCTCACAACAAATCGTTACTACAAATGGATGATTTCAACACAGAACACCCGCCTCGCCTTTCTCAGAATAAAGAGTGAAGCCTAACCGAACCGCACACCATAAATCCTGCATGCGGGTACGCGGAATCCACGGGCATCGCCTTTTCTTGCGGATCCCCAAAGTGAGCTTTTCTTGCTTCGGGCTTGTATGGGTCTCTGTCGGTTGTTGCTTGTCCTCCGGTGCTCCCCACCGGAGTTTTCTCGGGCGGGGGTTCAGTTCTTTGACCAATGTTTGCATGCTGTCCTTCACCGTATTGTGGTGAGGGAGGGTCCGGGTTTTGGCCCTCTTTTGACGAGCTTGCGTCCTTGCCTCTCTCGGCCGGGGGGCTTGGCATTCTTCGGGGGTGTGATGTTCTCCCGTATTCCCACCTTGCATCGGCTATGCAAACTCTGCCGGTCCAAGATGAGGTATTGGGGTCATGGGAGGTGCCGCTTGCATCGGCACTTCTTCTGGCAGGGGCGGGGTTCTGCGGGTTGTGCCCGGATACTCAGGAGGACTCTTTCTCTGATCCTCAGTTTGTGGGCTTCGGGTTGCAACACAAGCTTGGCTCTCTTCTCAATGAACAGCGTCGGAGGGCCTTGCTGGCGTTGCCAGCTCAGGATCGTCTAATTGAGGTGGCGGAATCGGCTGCGCGACCCCATGCGTCGGAAGGGCTGCAGGCTCTCCCGGAGGTTAGGTTTGGCCAAACCATGTCAGCGGTGGACTTCCAATGCCGTTTACAATTTGCTGATTCCTTGTATTCCCAGGGGGCTCGTTGTCCTCGGGGCTCGGTGGTTATGGATCGAAGGGGGAAGCATGCGGTTCAATGTCGTGTGGGTGCCGGCGTTGCCAACACCTACAGCCGTAATGCGGTGCGTGATTGCTTACTGCGTATGGCTAAGGAGCTTCAACTGCAAGTTCGCAAGGAGCCTCCTCTGCCGGTTCAGGTGTTGGGCCTCAGTACTCGGCCTCCTGATTTAGTGGTTCCGGATTGGGACAATGGCAGGGATTTATTTCTTGATGTGGTAGGCACATCCCCTTTGCCTTCTTCGTATGGGGGGGATTTTAGCCCCCCGGGGGGGGGGGGGGGGGCGCTGTGGCTCCGGCGGCTGCCCTTAAGGTGGCATCTTATTGGGCTATTATGACACATCAACCGCCCCGAGTTATCCTCCGTCCCTTCGCTTTTGATGTTTTCGGGGGGCTTCATAAGGACGCTGTTGAGTTCCTTTCTAGGTTGAAGGGGATTGTGGGTCAGGCCCAGGTCTCTCATGTCGGGCTGGTTTGGTTTTCGACAATTCGGCGCTTGAGTTTTGCTATTGCTAGGGCGGTGGGTCGGCAGCTGGCTACGAGGCTGCCGTTGTGGGGTGATGGGTTCGGTTTCTCGCATTAGTTAGAGTTTGTTCATCGGGTGGTGTCGTGAACGGTTGTAATTGCGGGGAAAAAGTTTTGAAGTCTCGCATTTCTTTGTGATTCCGGGAAAGAGGAGTTGAGGTCGGCATGATTCCGATGTCCGCCTTTCTGCTGGATTAAACCAACTACATTGTCCCCCTGCCCAACAACTAAGCACAGAGCAATCGCAGCTCGTGACTCATCACGACCACAGCAACCACGTGACTGTCAGGCTGGCAGTGCCGTATCGGTCTCACTGGTGCACTAATCTGTTTCACGCGAACACGGTCAAACTGGGAGAGCAGCCGCAGCCAAACCACGTGCTCGTTGTGGCAGCTCCAGGCTCCAAACAGGTCACATGGCGCACGTGAAGGCTGGCTTTAACCAGGTCACAAGGCGCACGTGAAGGCTTGCTACAAACAGGTCACATGGCGCACGTGAAGGCCTGCTCCGAACAGGTCACATGGCGCACGTGAAGGCTTGCTACAAACAGGTCACATGGTGCACGTGAGGGCTTGCCACAAAGAGGTCAGATGGGGCACGTGACGGCTTCGTCCAAACACGTCACATTGAGTACGTTAAGGCTTGTTACAAACACGTGAATGGAGTACGTCAGGGTTTGCTCCAAACAGGTCACATGGTGCACGTGAAGGTTTGCTCCAAACAGGTCAGATGGAGTATGTGAGGGCTTGCTCGTTGGGAGCGCGTGAGGAGCTGGTGGAGTGGCGGAAGCACAGGGTGTTCAGCTTGGACTGGGCCATCGCCGTCCTTGCAAGCATGTCGCTGGCGGCTTTCAGCTTCTGCATGGTGGCTCCCTCCTGCGCCGGACCCAGCCCCCTGCCACGTGACATCTGAGAGGCAGGGATGCATGAGTGTGATTGTTGCACGGCACCTTCATGACGACTAGATGCAATGAGTGTTACGTAGAACGTCGACGTTGCTGTGTCATCATGACGTCATGATCACTACATGTGACCCGGCCCCCAGCCACGTGAAATCTGAGAGGCAACATTAATGAGTGTGAATGACACGACATTGCCCTCATGATGACTAGATGCGAGCAGCAGAGACGAGCAGAGTCGAAGTGGGGACGGGAAAGAGGGAGGGGGGGGAGAGAGAGAGAGAGAGAGAGAGAGAGAGAGAGAGAGAGAGAGAGAGAGAGAGAGAGAGAGAGAGAGAGAGAGAGAGAGAGAGAGAGAGAGAGAGAGAGAGAGAGAGAGAGAGAGAGAGAGAGAGAGAGAGAGAGAGAGAGAGGGGGGGGGGGGGAGGGAGAGGGAGAGGGAGAGGGAGAGGGAGAGGGAGAGGGAGAGGGAGAGGGAGAGGGAGAGGGAGAGGGAGAGGGAGAGGGAGAGGGAGAGGGAGAGGGAGAGGGAGAGGGAGAGGGAGAGGGAGGGGGAGAGAGAGAGAGGGGGGGGGGCGAGGGAGAGGGAGAGGTGGGGGAGAGGGACAGGGAGGGGGGCAAGAGAGCGAAGAGAAATAAGATTGGGGGAGAGGGACAAACAAATAGAGAAAGGGGGCGGGCGGCATTGGAAGCCTTGTAGGAGAAAGAGCTGGTGGCACTTCCAGATGCAAAAGGCATGTTCTTCGTCAGCTCTGTTCATGCTGCCACGTTGGGTTGCCTGCTTGGCGCGTGTGACCCAGCAGTTGCCTGTTTCCGTCCTGACATGTGGGCCTCGTTACTAGGCTGCGCAAGCCCGCTCCTTCCAGTCGTCTTCCGACCAGTTATGCAAGCAAGGAAAACACACGTGGGCGTCCACGTGCGCCCATCTAAGTGGAAAAACTCACG